>CM032231.1:114872500-115040000 GCA_019009955.1 Riptortus pedestris
ATATATATATATATATATATATATATATATATATAATTTTGAACGGACCTCATTTTCGTCATCTCCTGGGTAGGATCGATGGACGTTTGAAGAATTTTTTCGTAACTCGCGTCATGAGTACGACCTCAATAGCTGACTTCCCTTAAAGGAAATCTGCTAATAAAAAAATGTATTTGGTTTGCTCATATACCAAAAAACTAATGGACAAAGTAAACATACTAATACGAAAGAAAATATAATAAATTTTGTCGATTCTCTGAAGCATTTGCACCGGGGAAAACGGCATTGAAAGGTGAGAGAAAGGAAAAAGGTAAAGGAGAAAAGTCAAGGGAAATTTGCTATCACACCATTCTCCGTGATGCGCGGCCAGCAGACGTACATTCTGGACAATTTCAACTAATAACGTCTAAGTAAAACGGATTCCCACGGAGAAAGAGATGGAGTCTCTGCCTGTAACCCCACTAGAAGGTAGGCAGGCATGGGAACTGAGAAATACAGTAAAACTGACCTCTCAAGTTTAGTATAGGAATGAAGAGCTGAGCTGGCAGCCGGTAGGGCGCAAAAAATCTACGAGTACCCAGAACGCAAAACCGAAGCCTAATTCAAATTGTAAACAGGCCACCGGCTACAAGGAACCTATTTGGTTATTACCACTTTTATTTCTAATTACTCTCCAATGGCTGTACGATTTTCAAACACCGTTTTATAGTACTGGAGATGAAGGCATGGCTCTATGGAAGCTGTTAAGCTTCAATAAACAATTGTGCGGAGAAACAGGATTATTGTAACACCTTGGATTAGTGTTCTGCCCTTGTAATAACTTAAAATAACAATTACCAGTGTTCACTAAATATCCCAAATACATTGCAAAAAAAAATGTATTCAATTTTTCTATTGGTTTAAAAATTTCTGTGAGGGTTGAAGGATGGATTTTAATGAAATTGAGTAACTTTGAAATACTTTGATTGGTTCAATTCTCAAATGGGCGGGGGGGGGGGAGATTTTACGCTGAATCGCCATGAAAATGAATAGGAAAGAGCACTAGCCCACAGATAACTCGTGCATAGTAGAATTAACCATATTAGACTAAAGTAGTCATTATTAAATAATTTAATTTAATCAACAACTAGAAATGCTAATATCACCCCAGTTTACAGAGTTAAATGAAAAAATTCCCAAGTTTTAATAAACGTCTCCAAAACCTTAAATTATACAACATTGACCTCGCAAAAGGCGAGGAGTTATGTGAGCCTGTGTGTATTGGACTGTAATTTCGAATTTAATGGGGTTGACCTAAATAATATCTCACTGGAACTTTATTTCTTTAGGGATAATAAAAATATTTATATAACACAGCTCTGAAGATGTCAAGGATTTAAATTGCTATTTTTTTAAAAGTCTGCTATAATTTATGATTCCATAAAATAAGTGTACTTTTCAATAGGCTGTCCAAATTTATGAACTGAAAAATATCTTCATATCAGCAAAATTTGACACTCAAATAAGATGATTTTGGAACAATAAATAAGTCTTTTAGAGTCTCGTTACATGATCAGCAGACTTTTAATTTTTCTTCATATTTCAGAGCAGATAAATGCACTTTTCTCCCACTAAGGTAAAACCCCGCTACAAGTACCTTACACAATGTCAAAATTTCAGATTTGGAAGGAATTATAGTTCGCCGTCGCATTGTTCACATTTCACAAACCACGGAATGCCTTAAAAATCTAGTACTCCCTATAATCTACATTCTATCATAATATATATATATATATATATATATATATATATATATATATAATTTAAACAAAATATGATTGATCATTAGGTTTAGTGGAAAATGGTCTAAAAATAAGACGAATATTAATAAAATGAATGAATTTCACTGCCTCAGCAATACACTCCATAATAATTTTGAACATTTAGACCATTTATTTATGCATTCTATATAAATGAAATCTGTTCGTTTTTAATTATCATTATTGCTTCATCACCATCATACATTTGCGGCCTTGTAAAACTCCCGAAATCATTTCTGTAAAGTCGTAAGTCTTTGAGCTTTTGGTTTTTATAGTAATTTGCATATTTGGGTACACTTTAGCCAAAGGAGCTCATGATTTAGTAATATGGTCAACATTGGCACCTTGGTCAATAAATGGTGGCCCATTTCAAAAAAAATATTGAATAATGCTTTTTATTTCATTGATAGAAATTTTATATAGAAGCGGGCATTTCATTCAATTCTTATGATCCAACTAGAGGAACTAAGTAAATTCTATTATAAATATATATTTTTACATGTGCCCTCAATTTTTCAAAAGATATCAAATGTAAATGGTTGTTCTCTACATCATATATATATATATATATATATATATATATATATATATATATATATATATATATTATATGTCATAAAGGTGTAGGAAATCACTAAAGAATTTTGGCTTAAAACAAAAATCACTCAGTCCATCTACCTAACATCACCAAATGAAAATCAGCTATTGAGATTGCTATACTCATTTGGATTGTTTACCTGGTTTCGAAAACATTCTTTGAATGTCCGTGTAAATAAAAAATAACGTCTAACCTAATTCATACATCCACGAACTCGTATACACACACACACACACACCCGCACACACACACACACACATATATATATATATATATATATATATATATATATATATATATATATATATATATATATATTTGTCTGTTAAAGCATTGTAGTGAGCGACATTTTTACTAGGCCATTTCACTTATAACTAAAGATACTGAAATCGGAGTAGTGAGGGGTTAATAGAAGAGATCAAATTTATAACCAAATATTTTTTGTTAGAAAAGGGTGGTAACCTGTAGACAACCCGTCACAATTAGCCTTAGTTGCAAAAAACTGGACGTTAATTAATAATTTAATAAAAAAAATGTTTATTTTTATTTTATTGATTTATGAGTCGCTTAAATTAACGTTATGCTATTTTTCATAATCTAATGCCCACAGCTGTTTTTTTTTCGTTTTTTTCCTATTATATCTAACACTAATATTAACGGAATTATTATTTATTTTTTCGTTTTCAGACTTCTGTCATCCGCTCCATTCCCTTGGGATTATCACTTAAAGGCACTAAATATTTCAAATCCTCATTAAATTTCAAGTCTCATTGACACAGAATTTTAAATGGATGAAATGCAGCACGGAATATTCAGGTGATATCTATTCTGGAATGGCACTGATAGCGCGATATATGGGTCATCACAGAATAGGGGAAACCTGCTTATTTTTAGTCCTAGGTTAACTTTTATTTATTTTTTTATTTGTAAGGAAACCAATGAGGATAGGAACTCATCCAACTAATAACACTTACGCACAAGGCCGAATATTATCTTGTGAATTTTATAAAATAATCGGTTTCTTAAGGAACTGTCCCTGCCTTAAAAAACAATTTAAATTATTGTTCCTTGAGTAATTGAAAGTGAGGAAACATCAAATTGTATTTCGAAGAAAATATTGTGTATATAACTTAATTCTGTTTGAGGAGATAAAGTGAAGGCATATTAAGGCTTCTCTTAGCAATAAATAGCTTTGATGTGAATCATTGAACCTATCAGTATATAAAATGAAGACGAGTTGAGGAGGAAAAATAATCAAAACTCTTATCTCTCTGCAAATATTTGTTTTCTAATGATGTATAGTTGAAATACTTTGTTTTGCACACATTTTCTTGAACACGCTGGCCTATTATGATAGCCAATGTCTATTTTGTGTATTTTTCAATCTTTCAATATTTTTTTTATCTTTTACGAACTTCCATTGCTGGAAATTCATTTCATGCAACAGGTTGCATCCTTTACTAGTTGTATTATGACTTTTCCTTAACGATTAGCCAGGCAATTTTGTTGACCAATATTTAAGAATTTTGGTTCCCCAAATAGACCTGTTTTCCTCTCCAATGCGTTTATTGAGATGAAGTGCACTTTCAGAGCAACAGCTCCATCTTCAGTGCCTTTGAAGAGCGTTAGAGAGCAGTAGCTTGCACCTAGGCTGCAGGGTGATACCCACTTTATAATATTATCTCATCAAAATTTCAGTATTGATTAAATTAAATATTTTGTGGTATTTATTAAAATTCACTTTAGGTTGGATTTGGTCGAATCACTTACAGTTTAACAACTTTCAGCAGATTTCCCTTAAGGGAAATCAGCTATTGAGGTCATACTCATGACGCGATTTTCGAAAAATTTCTTCAGATGTCCATCGATCCTACCCAGGAGATTGTTTTTTTGTTTGATCGTTACCAAACTCGATATTTAAACGTTTTATGTAAAAATACAGATCAAGTTTTGTTAATGGCTGAAATCTGACCAGTGGGAGGGGGGGGGGTATAGAGGATTTTTGAAAATTCGAAATATCTCCGTTACCATAAGTCGGAAAACATTATATAGAACCAATCTTATAGCAAATTAAATTTGCTATAAATATTGCTATGCATTTATTCTCTATCTCGAATATTAACCGAGATATTTGCATTTTTCAGTATTCAGCCTTCAGCAAACCCCCACTTCTACTCATGTTACATAAACAATACTCTTTTATGTAATAAACCACATTATTCAAAGCTTAAATACCAAAAATTGTTTTTAAGAGGCCTTTATTATACGAGATAAATGCCAATATGTTATCGTGACCCCTCCCCTTCTTAAATTCTTGGGCTACTAAAATTTGATTGGTTGAAATAAAAATTATTCTTATCGATTATAAGATACAGTACTAGATATAGTAAATAGTTTTCAATAAAATTAATATGTTATATTCTGATATATTTCCGTAATTGTTTTTCTTTCCTGTCAGTAGTTTGGCACACCTGTTTGTTTACGTTTCAGGTGCTTCCCGTCTGGAGCTTTCTTATTATTGTTTGTATTTATTCACTTGATGTTGACGATGTTATCGCGTGTAGATTTATCTATTGTTAAACATCACGAGGGAAATCCGCTTAGTTTACGCAGCCCCTGCGTGACGGACTTTTTCTAGTCAGGTTGGTGCGTAGGGCTTCATTTAGTGTCACTAAAGAAATTTCTAATTAACTCTAACATTTTCAGAGTGTGAGGCGAACTTCTCTACTCATAAGCATAGCCTGAGCCCCTATATTAGATATTAATATTTCCTTTTATAAGTTTCTTTACTAGAATTTCATCATAGGAGGTCGAAAAAGATAGCTAATATTACACTGAAGATGGATATTACAGGCTGAATAAACACTTAACTTCCACCATTACCGAATAAATGCCTTGGAAACCAGTAAAAGCATGAATAATAAACGAGGAAAGTTTTCTATTTGCAACCCGGATCTGAGTGATATAATCACAAATAATCATATCATTGTAATTGTAAGATAATACAATTCAAACATAGGAAGCCATTTTACCATTCAAAATATCTCCATTACTATGATTTGGATTGAAACCAATCTTATTGATAATCTTTCTTATGAATGTTGTTATGTACATTTTTTTTATACTTAAATGCTAACCGAGGTATTTGCATTTTATTTTAAATTTTCAGCCTTCAGTAAACCCCCATTTTTAGGCATCACAATCTAACAATACGCGAATATAACTTGAAACATCTCATTCCAAGTTTAAACACCGAATCCTGTTTTCAACGATGCTTTGTTAAATGAAATATGTGCTTTTGTGATGGCATCACCATCACACTGAACATCTAAAGCTAAGTACACACCAAGTAGACCATGTTGCGCGATTTGTCTATGGACCGTCTAGAGACGGTTTCGAGACACGGCCTGTAGACTGTCTAGAGACACCGTTCGTTGTCTCGTCTAGTGTCCACACTACGATGTAAATTTCTCAGACTCATGTTCACAGTCCGCCATGGAGGACATTGTTTTGTGTGGAATGAGTTCCTGCTTAGTGGTAATTATAAGTGAAAAAACACGAAAATGTAAACATTGGTGGACGCACGAAGTACTTACAGAAGAGCCTAGATTCGGCAAAGCTCTATTAAGTAAATTAAGATTGGAAGGCGCCATGAGTTTTCGGAATTTTACCCGGCTGACGTCTACTGATTTTGAAGACTTGCTTCTGATCGTTGGAAGAATAATAATGAAGCAAGATACAAAGTTTAGGGAAACCATCCCAGCTTCTCTTCGACTGGCAGTCACACTGCGTTTCCTAGGAAGTGGAGAATCATTCACGAGCCTCATGTACACCTTCAGAATATGAAAGCAGGCAATATCGAAAATGGTATCAGAGGTCTGCGAAGCAATTATCTCATCATTAAAACAATACGTAAAGGTATGTATAAAACAATTATTACTAGCATTAAAACTCAATTTTGATTAAATTAATTTTTAATTTTTTTTTGATAAATAAGTCAACACAAAACATTTATAGACTCGTGTAGTTATTTACAAAATCACGAATGCCATTGCCAATTTCATCCCTCCGCTCTGATTCCTTTTGAAGTTGAACATATTCAGCTCCTTCTAAACCACCTGCAGTTGATACAGAAGGATTTGAGCAAGCGCTGACTTGGAAAAGGTGTGATGATGTAGAAGGTGCATATGGGGTCTGAATGGACGGAATTTCAGCAGAAAGCAGACCCATGTCCAATCGAAATAAAATATCAACAGCCGAACCACACCACTCGGTAGCTGGAAACAGAGTGAAGTTGCCTAGTCCCTAGGCGCTGAGTACATCCACACTGTCAAAATATTACGCAATATGTCTAAGTTGCATGAAGTCTCCCATTCCAATCGGGAGACCATAGACCTGCGATTTTTGGTCTCGCAACAAGCCCGAAGACGGAAGTCGGTCTATAGACCTGTCTACGTAGACAACCTGAGACACGTCTCAGAGACCAAAATCGCGCAACATGTCTACTAGTGTGTACTAGGCTTAAGATATGCATACATACTAGTCTGCAGGTGCGTGCCTTCTAAAACTGAAGATCAAGTTCGTTAATGGCTAAAATCGGACCAGGAATAGGAGTAGGATTTAGAGAAAGGAGTAATTTCAAAATACCTCCGTTAAATCGAACCATGCTATAGAGAGAATCTGGTGCTCTACGATTGTTGTTCTGAACATTTTCTAGTAACTCAAATATTAAGAGAGATTCTGTATTCATTGGAATTAATACTCATTGTCCCTTCGTTAGCGATTCCTCATACTGTAGAGAACCAACTAATCAAACACGTTGACTTACGTTAAGGAATGTTTAGTTTGCTTTCACAGTGCCAATTGTGCCATATTCATAACTTTTCATAATAACTATTGTTCTGAAGTGATTTTCTTTCGTTTAAACACCTGGAAGGAAGACAGTTCAGCTGTCATTGTCAGCCCAAAAGGTAAATAAATTCATTTTAATTCGTGAATAATGTAATCTGATGTTCAATAAACGATATTGAACTTCGGAGAATTTCCCTTCAGAGAAATCACGCTATTTATATAGGCTATAACGCAATTTTCAAACAATTCTTTTGAGGCCCACCGATCCTCCCTAGGAGATAATGAAATTAAGGACACACACACACACACACACACACACACACACAGAGAGAGAGAGACAAAACATGTATATACACAGCGAAACTGGACATTAAGTAGATCTTTAACCCTTAATGAGATATTAATCTTCTGTTAACCTCCATAATTTACATAAACTGGAGCATGGGGTTATTGATAATTTGGAGTAGTGCGGCCCCAAATCTGTTCGTGTGACCCAAGCCATCTTCTAAAATGATAGCAGCTTTAAAGATTACAGATTGTCTAAATGTTATTATTTACATTATGAATTGATGAAAAACTACTTCATTCCTGGAATACCGTTTTATTTTTCATTTTGTGTACACTCTTCTTATAACAGTAAGCTATATATAAAGCCGAAATGATAAATGTATTAAAATAATGAATAAGCAGATTAAAATGACGACACCTGCTGATGTAACTTGGCCACCATTCCGATATTAATCAAAGGTTTATTTTTTGTTCATCTCCACACAAAGGAAGCCATTACTGTAGCCCGCTTACCGGCAGAACAAACGAGCTAAAAAATAAACCAAACATTTTCTTTCTTGTATCCAGTTAAACCATGGCATATTTTCTTTTAATTCAAGTACACGCCATGCTTCTGAGAAAGTCATGAGGAAAATATTTTCTAGATAAGTAAATACGATTAATCCCTAGATAAGATAAGAGACACTGACAAATTATTTTTCAATGATTTCCGCCAGGAGTCCTCCGATATCCTAAATCTGGATTATTGTGATAGTTTAGAGTGTCAAGTCTTTTGTGGGCCAGGCTAGTAGTATGATGAATATTTTTGTGTTAGCTCTGAAAGTAATATATGCGTTATTATTCCCAGAAATATTAATTGTTCTATGATTTCAGTGGGTTGGACAAATCTGTGAGTACTGTCTGGGCTCAAACAAGCTAGCTAAGCAGATTTTCCACGTGGCACTGCGTACAGTCTTTCTGAATAAGAGATGGGAATTCGGTAGCGTTTGCGCTGACTCTGTGTGATGGCTTTCGGGATCCTGAGTTGGATATGGACGAAGAAAGACAAACTGCTTCGTTTACGCAGCCCTTGCGTGACGACCTTTCCAATTCTGATTTGGAGATATTACATGGATGGGAGCCTTGATGCGATATACGATAAAGCGGTTGTTTATTCTATAATTTTAGTAATTCTGAGTTGGAGACGGAGGGAGGAAGAAAATCTGCTGTGTTTAGGCAGCCTCTGCGTGACAATCTTTCTGATTTTTTTTTTTTTTCTTTTTTTTTTTTTTTGTCCTCAGCTTTATTTACATGAAAACATCTAAGAAACTAATACTAAGAAAGAAAAGGAGGAGATGCTTCGAAGCATCGTTTCTGAGTTGAGAGACTCCTTCCTCTATATTAGAAATATATTTTAAGGAGGATATTTTAAGCAGCCCCTGTGTTACGGTCATTCTGAGTTGGAGATGGAAAATCTGCTGTCTTTACGCAGCCACTGCGTGCCTTTCCTTCCTTCTGAGTCGGACATATCTCATGGATGGGAGGCTTGATGTGATATTGGAGAGAGAAGCTGATTACTCTAAAATCATTCCAATTCTCAGTTGGAGACGGTGGGAGGAAGGAAATCTGCTGAGTTTACGCAGCCCCTGCGTGACAACCTTTCAGTTGGAGATAGAGGGAGTTAGAAAATCTGACGAATTTATGCAGTCTCTGTGTTACGGCCATTCTGAGTTGGAGATGAAAAATCTGCTGATTTTCCGCTGCTCCTGCGTGATGGCCTTTCCGATTCTGAGTTAGAGATATCTCATGGATGGGAGCCTTAAAGTGATATAGGAGAGATCGGCTGTTTACTCTATAATCCAGGTGTGGGCAACCTATGACATGTTGCGACCAAACTTTAGTGTGCAAATACGTTCGCGGGCCGCATTTAAAATTAGTGCATTTTAAAGTAGTGTCAATACATTTTAACTATAGATCAGACATGAAATTATAACGACAATGTAATTATAATACAATTTTTTAAAATAACAAAATAAAATGAAAAAATATGTACAACATTATAATTAAATCGTAAAATTTTGAATTATTACAAACAACGAAGGTTAAATAGCGACGCCGAAATCAATGAACTTGAATTTGGGAAACTAATCCATCGATTATCGTCAGTCAGCCTTGTACGATTTTTG
This sequence comes from Riptortus pedestris, assembly GCA_019009955.1. Classification (NCBI taxonomy): domain Eukaryota; kingdom Metazoa; phylum Arthropoda; class Insecta; order Hemiptera; family Alydidae; genus Riptortus; species Riptortus pedestris. Next base: position 114,882,202 of record CM032231.1, read on the forward strand.
ATTAATTAACTTTCATCAATGAAAAAACTGTTCGAATTTATAAGATCTGCCAAACACACAAATCTCTCCTCACCTTCCTCATTTGGAGTACGTGTAATATTTTTGCTTAATAGGGTTTTCTAAATGTCTCGGGGGCCGGATCAAACCTTACCGCGGGCTGGGGGTTGCCCACATATGCTATAATCATCCTAATTCTTAGTTGGAGGCGGTGGGAGGAAGAAAACCCGCTGTGTTTACGCAGCCCATGTGTTACAGTTATTCTGAGTTGGAGGCGGTTGGAGGAAGAAAACCCGCTGTGTTTACGCAGCCCATGTGTCACAGTCATTCTGAGTTGGAGGCGGTGGGAGGAAGAAAACCCGCTGTGTTTACGCAGCCCATGTGTTACAGTCATTCTGAGTTGGAGGCGGTGGGAGGAAGAAAACCCGCTGTGTTTACGCAGCCCATGTGTTACAGTCATTCTGAGTTGGAGGCGGTGGGAGGAAGAAAACCTGCTGTGTTTACGCAGCCCATGTGTTACAGTCATTCTGAGTTGGAGGCGGTGGGAGGAAGAAAACCTGCTGTGTTTACGCAGCCCATGTGTTACGGTCATTTGGAGTTGGAGGCGGTGGGAGGTAGAAAACCTGCTGGGTTTACGCAGCCCATGTGTTACAGTCATTCTGAGTTGGAGGCGGTGGGAGGAAGAAAACCTGCTGTGTTTACGCAGCCCATGTGTTACAGTCATTCTGAGTTGGAGGCGGTGGGAGGAAGAAAACCTGCTGTGTTTACGCAGCCCATGTGTTACAGTCATTCTGAGTTGGAGGCGGTGGGAGGAAGAAAACCCGCTGTGTTTACGCAGCCCATGTGTTACAGTCATTCTGAGTTGGTGGCGGTGGGAGGAAGAAAACCAGCTGGGTTTACGCACCCGCCGTGTTTACGCAGCCCATGTGTTACAGTCATTCTGAGTTGGAGGCGGTGGGAGGAAGAAAACCCGCTGTGTTTACGCAGCCCATGTGTTACAGTCATTCTGAGTTGGAGGCGGTGGGAGGAAGAAAACCAGCTGTGTTTACGCAGCCCATGTGTTACAGTCATTCTGAGTTGGAGGCGGTGGGAGGAAGAAAACCCGCTGGGTTTACGCAGCCCATGTGTTACAGTCATTCTGAGTTGGAGGCGGTGGGAGGAAGAAAACCCGCTGGGTTTACGCAGCCCATGTGTTACAGTCATTCTGAGTTGGAGGCGGTGGGAGGAAGAAAACCCGCTGTGTTTACGCAGCCCATGTGTTACAGTCATTCTGAGTTGGAGGCGGTGGGAGGAAGAAAACCCGCGGTGTTTACGCAGCCCATGTGTTACAGTCATTCTGAGTTGGAGGCGGTGGGAGGAAGAAAACCCGCGGTGTTTTCGCAGCCCATGAGTACAAGTCATTCGGAGTTGGAGGCGGTGGGAGTAAGAAAACCCGCTGTGTTTACGCAGCCCATGTGTCACAGTCATTCTGAGTTGGAGGCGGTGGGAGGAAGAAAACCCGCTGTGTTTACGCAGCCCATGTGTTACAGTCATTCTGAGTTGGAGGCGGTGGGAGGAAGAAAACCCGCTGTGTTTACGCAGCCCATGTGTCACAGTCATTCTAAGTTGGAGGCGGTGGGAGGAAGAAAACCCGCTGTGTTTACGCAGCCCATGTGTTACGGCCATTCGGAGTTGGAGATGGAAAATCTGATGATTTTCCGCCGCCCCTGCGTGACAGCCTTTCTGTGTCGGAGATATCTCAAGGATGGGAGCCTTGATGTGATATTGGAGAGAGCTGTTGTTTACTGTATAATCTGTCCGACAGGATCCGACATGTCAGCGTTACGTAATTCTACCTCGTGCCTGCCGCCTCCCTGTACGCGCCTGCTCTCATGAATCAGCCATTTTGCAATACACTATTCTCTGCTCCTTCTATCTCATCATTTTTTTTTTTGCTACCACATAAATTATTTTCAAATTAGTCATTTGTGATTTACTTCCTCAAGGTCTAAATTATCTGAAAACGCCAGTCAACAATACATAGCTGTCCCATACTCGCATACCGCATTCCTTACGATATCTCAAAAAATCACTTAATGATGACTGACCTATTGAAAATAAATAAATAAATCACTTAGAGATTCCTTGTCTAATCCCTTGCTATTTTATTGCCGAATAATAAAATCTCTTCACAATTTTGTGTGTAATGTACTGTACAAAAGAATTTTTACAGTATTGGATAGAATACAATTTTTAGGTTTTATGGTTTTAATGTAGGGGTTTTAATAACGTACAATAACAAAACTCAAATGAAATAAGTCCATTATAATTTATACAAAAAGAACAACAAAAATTTACACTGCTAAAGAATAAAGAATGAACAACATAAAATAATAAGTGTTTGGATAATGAATAAATAACGAATTGAAGCAGAGTTCGCACAAAAATAACGGAGCACCAATAGATACAACTGCGAGAATGAGCGGGTAATTTTACACACTAACTGACTGGATATTATGAGGTTGCTCGCAGTGTAGCCACCTTAAAATTAGATTAATTGGGGTCTTTTATAGATACTGACAGCCAGTGATTTGAATTTCTATTAGGTTATAACATATGTCAAATTATAACCTGCCAATAAAAGATATAAACATGAAATGAATTAAATGTTATTTAGGAAATGAAAAAAAAAATTATTGTAATTTCTCATATTTCTAAAGTTATAAATTTCGATATGTCTTTCAAAATAACCTCAAATAGGTACTCGTTCCTATTTCTCTCTCGCCACTTAAATTCGCATTGATATGAGTCTAACACAGATCTTGCCGTTCCACATTCAATCATATTGCGTCTCTTCGCCCTTCCCCACATTCCTTCCACTGTGTTCGTGTGCGCTCCTGTATCTGGGTCTTTGAAATTTTTAGAATGATTCACTGTCATGTGCTTAAATCTATATCCTTCTAGACTTGGACTGGTTGCATAACTACTCCAACAATCTGAAATTATTATACTTCCGGGACGTATGGATTCCCTTATAACCTTTAATAGTGTGCTTTTAGTGCGGTCGGGCACTGCACGTAAGAAACACTCTTTCGTCTCCCTACATATACCGCCGAAAACCCACCGTTCTGGATACAGTTTTCCGACATTATATTTCCGTTTTGAAAAAAGAGATTTGTCTATTTCAACTGTTTGTCTCTCTCCTCCAATTACTATAGGTTTATCTAAAATAGAGTATGCACAAACCTCTCTCAATAGATTTTTGTAATCAGTAATTGTATTTGTGCTCATACCAAATTCTTCTTGACAGAACAACGTGGCCTGGATATTGCCTTGTCCAACTGTATATGAAATATATAATTTTTTAAAAAGAAATTTTTGTAAACTCAAACCAAGTATCTTTCCTCAGTCTAATTGTTTGCCTGCAACCTCTCAAGTGGTACATCCATCTGTCTTCCTTTTCAGTTATTACAAGTTTCATCTGATGCCCGTATCTACATATTCTCCTGCTATGAAGAAGTCCTCTTGTCTGCAGGAATGTTACAGCACTATTCTTGTCAGGAATATCTCTCACCAAATTCAAAAGTCCCATTGCTTCAATAAAAAACGTTTAAGAAAAGCTGAAATGGTAGTGTTCCTTCAAAAATTGTAAATAAACTATCAAATGATTAGGTTATAAAATACCATATGATTTTATTTCTAAACCTTATGTTATCACCTAATAGCAATTCAAATCACTGGCTGCCGGTATCTATAAAAGACCAATTAATTGTTTTAGGTTAAATAGTTCCTGGCAACACTGTCACTGAGACCACGTGGCAGCTAGTAGGGGTTAGATTATAGAGCAGGCCAAGCTGCTACATGGTAAACAAAAATAAATACAGTTTACTAATCTTATTCTGTTCTAATAGGTACGAAAACTGTTGCAAATTCTATATTATTTATTTCATCTATGTATAACCCCTCTCTACCTCAGAAAAATATAAAGGAGACAACTAGTAGTCATTATTGAACTATTTTGGAGGCTCAGGATAACCGTTGATCTTAATCCCATTTGTTAAAACTATAGTCGTGAATTCGATTTTCATCTGGGTAATAAAAATTTATTTAGTGCGGAAATCATTAAATAAAATACTTAGTCCCGTCTTGTCACAAAAGGGGGTTACCTATAGATATCTCGCCCCAATTAACCTTAGTAGCACCAAGTGGACGTTAATAAATAACAATAGTCCTAATTATGAGATTTTCACATTTTAATGACAATGATTTTTCAGTTATGTGAGATAGGTAACTATGAATTTACATTTAATTTTATAATTTATAAATGAGTTAACAATTGAACTTAATAAGAAGATGCACGGTAAACGTATTACAGGTAAGAGACTAAGCGATTAATATATCTAGAATATTATTTTGTCCAATCTGGAGTGAGTGTTGTAAAAGACGCCTGTAATTATTAATTGCAATGTTTCCTGTAGTTCTTTCAGCAGCTGAGGTTGTACTCTTAAAGCGGATCTTTAAATGTTTTTCGATCCTAACTAGGAGAAGACCAAAATGATATTCATTCATTCAAATATATAGATGTAAACCAGTCTTCTACCATGTAAAACTAGAGATCAAGTCCGTTAATGGCTGAGGTTGGGCCAGGACAGAGAGATTTAAGGGAGGTAGGAAATTGAAAATTCAAAATATATTTTTTTATTATGAGTCCGATTAAAAATGTTGTAGAACTAATTTTTTTAATTTAATTTTTCGAGTTATTTGTATTTTTTTCTCTGTGTCCAGCCTTTAGCAAATATCCCAGTTCTACTCATCTCTCGTGTGTGATGACACCTTTATTCTAAGCTCATATACCGAATACTGTCTCCACCATATCTTTAATAGATACTGTAGCATTTTGGCCGGGCTCAGTAACAACCCATAACCTAACCCCTACTAGCTGACACGGGGTCTCAGTAGTAACAGAGTTGCCATAACCTATTTAAACCAAAATAATTACTCTAATTTTAAAGTGGCTACACTGCGAGCATCCTCACAATTACCTGTTAGGTGAGTGTGAAAATCGCAGCTGTAGTTTACTAGAGCTCTGTTGTTTTTGTGTGAACTCTGCTTCAAATTATTATTTTGTGCTCATCTTTTCATTTTTCGACTAGTGTAATTTTTTTTTATAAGTTATAGTGTACTTCTTACTTTCGTTTAATTATAGTAGTTGATCCTGATCCTAATTATAGTACGTTATAAAATGCCGTCCATTAAAATAGCATGCGTGCGAATATTTTTATTGTCACGTCATCAATTAATGTTTACGTTTTGGCCCATTCAAAAAACAAATATCAGCTTTTTATACTTTTATTCCCAATTGTTAGTTCCAAATTTCCATAAATGAACACGAATAGACTTTATTCACTCATAGACTGCAAAACATAAACAAGTTTGATTGAAAGTCTGTTATTTCCTCCTGCTTTACGATCTTCTTAGCGGATGTCATATTGACGTAAGAAGATAAAATCACAGTCTAGGGGATATTTCTGGTATTTGGCCGACGAGCAAGTATGACAAGAGGTTCAAGAGATATCTATAATTAGAATTGGAGGATGAAGAAAAAATATCACTTTAATTTCCTATGTCTGCGCTATATATTCTCTCTCTTGCGAATTTCTTTTTTTAGCAGATTTTCCTTAAGGGAAATCAGCTATTGAGGTCGTACTCATGATGCGATTTTTGAAAAATGTCTTCAAATGTCCATTGATCCTACCCAGGAGATGACGAAAAATAGGTCCGTTCTAAATTATATATATATATATATATATATATATATATATATATATATATATATGTATATATTTTCCTGTTAACGGTCTAGCAGTCGCAATTTTTGTTTACCAAACTCGATATTTAACCGTTTTATGTAAATAGACAAATCGAGTTCGTTAATAGCTGAAATCGGACCAGTGGGAGGAGGGGAGATTTTCGAAAATTCCACATATGTCCGTTACTATACGTCGGATCGAAAAAGTATATAGAACCAATCTTATTGCAAGTTACATGTGCTACAATTATTGTTATACACTCAACCGCAAAAAAACAAAACCGGACACTTAGATTTAGTCTTATAATTTTGTTAAATATTTAATATATATGTATATTAATCTTTTTAATTAAAATAATTGGTTAATCTATAGGATATTTAAACAAAATCTGCCAAAAGTGAATAATTTTTATTGATTATTTACACAAAAATACAAAATAAAAAAATAAAAAGATAAATTAACACATTTAAAAATAAAAAAATTATTCTTCATTTTTATTACAGTGAATGGTAGACTTCGCTACCCCAAGCGTTTCGGCTATGTAACGTAAGCTCCAGCCTTCAATCTAAGTTTGAAAGACCCATTATTCTGGACCGAAATAAAAATAAAACATTAATTAAAGAAAATGCTTGGTTAATAATTAAAGATATTTAAATGTGCGAAAAACTACTTACAGTTTAGAAAAGATCAATTTCTCGACAAATAAATCTAATCTGAGTTTTATCTAATTGTTTACTAATCCTGAAAGGATTAGTTCAATGGACTTAGACTCTAAATTCTCTGTAATAACTAGAATACCCACATAAAGAAAATTGCTGAAAATTAGCTTTTAATACGACAAAAATGAAGTGTCCGGTTTTTTTTTGCGGTTGAGGTATACATTTATTTTCCATCTTCAATATTAACCGAGATATTTGCATAAGAGTGTTGTGGATAACGGACGAGATGAGCAAATGTCGGTTCTGGTCGTAAGTTTCCAGACTAGTTCGGCCGTTTCCGTAACTGTTCCGCTCTCGTGTAAGGTTCTTCTAACCATTCTTGTCGTGTAGGCTTTTCACTTTCTGAGATATATGTAAATACGTTCTGTCCCCCCCCCCCCTACTTCAGTTCTTGGACTACTAAAATTTCAATTATTAAAATATAAATTATTCTGATTCATTTTAAATTGCAGTAGTAGATATAGCTATAAATAATTGCAATAAAGTTAATGTGTTATATTCAGATATACATATCTGTACAGTAATTGTTTTCCTTTCCGGTGAAGAATATGTATCTATCTGTTCAGCTCTGAGTGGTTGGCAGACCTATTTGTTTACTATTCAGAAGCAGTTCCCGCTGGGAGTTTATTAAAATTAACTGAAAGATTTTTCATTACCGTTTGTATTTATTCACGGTGGTGCTGAGTTAGCAGTATGCAGATTTCTCTATTGAAAAACTTCACGGGAAATATGCATAATTTACGCACCTCCTGCGTGACGGGCTTTTTTTTTTTGTTCTTCGAATGATAGGATGTACAGTTGGGGCCATCGTAATGTTTTATCTGGATATGCTTAGATACCAATACACCATCCCTTCGTTTGTGCAAATGTACTTGTATGTATTTTTGAAATATTTAAAAGTATGTATTAGAGTAATGAGTGGCGAGAACCTTGAAGACCTAATAACTGGAGATTTGAAAAATGAAATAAGACAATATCTTGTTAATACAAATATATACAATTTACTACAAATTAATGTTAAAAATTTTAGAAAACACATTTGACATAAAGTATGTAATGGCTTATCTGATCTTCCTCAGAAAAAGGAGTCGGTACCTTTGAAGAGTGGAAACAAGGTAATCACGTTAACTAAAGTATGTATCCGTTGGACCACTGGAATCAAATTAAATGCCGCTCTTATTCTCTACGTCACGCACGTCAGAGGACTGCTCAAACTAAGATTTCCCAAGTGAAGTTTTACAATAAAGAAATTTCACGGGAGTCGAACTGTTACGGAAACAGCCGAACTAGCTTTTGACGGAAACTCACGACTAGACCCGAAGTTAGCCGATCTCATTTCGTCCGTTACAATTAATTTAAATGCAAATATCTCGGTTAATATTCAAGATAGAGAATAAAGGCATAGAATAATATTTATAGTAAAGTTATAAGTTTATAGTTAATTTGCAATAAGATTGATTCATTACAATGTTTTAATCCGACGTATGGTAACGGAGATATTTCGAATTTTTGAAAATCCCCCCTCTAAACCCCTCCCCCACTGGTCCGATTTTAGCCATTAACGAAATTGATCTGTCTTGTTGCATAAAACGTTTAAACATAGAGTTTGGTAACGATCAAACAAACATTGCGACCGCTAGAGCGTTAACAGACAAATATATATAATTTTGAATGGACCTCATTTTCGTAATCTCCTGGATCGATAGGACCGATCGACATTTGAAGAAATTTTTCCAAAATCGCATCCTGAGTACAACCTCACTAACTGATTTCCCTTAAGGGGAATCTGCTAATAAATGCCGCTCTTATTCTGGATCGAACCCCAAAAAGTGATCGAAACTCCAGAAAGAATCAAACCCACTGCAGACACTGCAGTGATACTCAATCCAGGAGTCTGAGGTTCACTGTTATAGATTCGAAAAGCTGTTAGGGAAATCTACGAAATAGTGCTTGCACTTTAAGAGTCTGTTGTATAAAGCGTTTCAACATCATAAAAGCCTAAGAAAAGCAAGATATTATTTTTATCCCAACGGTGTCCTTGACCCACCCGTTAATATTATATGGTTGTTAGCTATTACCAAGGACACTAGTGACTCCAATACGTTTGGCCTTTCTTGAGTGCCATAAGCGAGTTGGAACTCCACGAAGTTGTGATTGATGAAAATCAATATAATCATATTGCGATATTCTCCTTTCTCCTTTATGCCATCAATGGTCGTAGCAGTTCTGTAGTCCAGCATTTTATTTCACTGTGAATTTTTCTCCATACCCCTGTGAAAGAGCTACTAACAATTTTATTAAGCGAACTCGTAACATTTCTAATGAACGCGTTGGAATCGAACCCATGGCCCTAGGCTTACCAAGTATATTAAGACGAATGCGTTTACAAACATGGCTAACCCGAGCTCCTTGTGCGAAGTAAACGAAGTTTTATAATCACGAATGATTTCGATTTGCAGATTTCAACGGAATTATTCTTTTTTATTCTTCCTGAAATCCACTTTGACTAGTTTTGACACTAAAAGGCGTATGTACAGATCAAAAGCGATACCCTTAGACTGTTAAAATCTCATGTTAGGACAGAGCTTTTTGGGAGAAACGAAAATGCATTGACGATGAAAGGAAGTTTGTTGATAAAACTGCAGAACCACTCGATATTGAATTAGAAAAATATATGGATTTCATTTTCTGGTTTTCCTAGAATACAATTTGTAATAGTTCAAAGAAAATTGGAAATAAAGTAATTGTCTTTTCTAGCCATTACCAAAAACAAGGAAATTATTTATTTTCAGGCGTTTTAAGAGGTGGACGTGACTGACGGAAACAGGTATTTAGTTGAAGACATTCGCATTCTTGATTGAAGGTTTAAATAAAATACAACGAAAATTAAAAAAAAATCTTCAATCCTAACTATGAATGATTTTCTCAAGCTATATGTGCACGTTTGCAAAAATATATTTGCCTTCAAAAATATTTAAACTACTGTCTACGAGGTTGGTATGATTTGTTCTTTTAATGAAGGCAATGCCAAATAATGTTTTTATTGACTCAGGTTCGTGATGAATCAGATTCTTGAACACCTGTTAATATAAAGTGATTTTGTTCTCTCTGAGTAGTTATCATTTAAATTGCCGAGAGTATTTATGAATTTGTCATTTTAAAACTATTTATTGCAATAACGGTGAATAATATATTTAAAGTGATTTTTGTAGGCTTATGCACATTTAAAGTATCTATTTTGACTTTTTTTTTTAATAATTAAAAACTTTGACAAGGATTTTACATATTTAATTTATAATTTTTTTTTATTTAGGGTGCCCAAGCCGTTTGTTTTAGCAGATTTCCGTGCTCAGCTATTGAGGTAATTAAATACTTAGACCCCCCCCCCAAACTTCCGGCTGGAAAATAGTGATAACCTATAGACAATTCGCCTCAATTTTCGATGGTAAGGGCCATTAATAAAGATTAATCTGTAACAAGTCCGGTAAGGTTTTGTACTTGTCATTTGCATATTAACATACACTCGTGAGTGACTGGTTAAAATTAAATGAAATGAAATAAAATGCATTTATTTCCATTAAATGTTAACATAACATAATAGAACACTATAAATATTTTTGTTTTCTATAAAAAATGTAATAATATTATGTCAATTAATGTTAGGGGCTCAGGTTAGCCATGTGAGTTAAAGCGTTGCCTTTAATTTCACATGGTAATCCTAGAGTGGCGAGTTCGATTCTTGCCTGGGCAAAGGAAATTATTTAGTGACGAAATTCATTAAATAACATCCTAAGTCCCACCCTGGCTAGAAAAGGGTGGTAACCTATAGATAACCCGTCCCAATTAGCCTGAGTTGCAAAAAGTGGACGTTAATAAATAATAATAATAACAATTAATGTTATTACATATTTTGAAATAGCATTCATACTTACATAACATATTCGTTTAGCTGAAATTCCATGAATACATTTTACAAAATCAAAATTAGTTATCAAGTTAGTTAATCAATTTAGTTATTACATATGATAAATTAATTTCGTTAACAATCATACAATCCCTCTAAATATATAATATGCATTTTTGATTTATTGACAAGCTTTGTTATTAGTCTTAAATGTATTATGAGATGATTTATTAATGATGCGAAACCTTAATGAGACAATGTAACCTGATCATAAGTTATTTTTTGATTGATTTTTATAAAAAAATGTTGTTCATCCTTCAGGAAGTTCTTTAATTTATTTCTTAACAAAGAATATTTTTTTTAATAGATTTAACAGAAGTCGATAGTGAGTTAAAGAGTTTTGCTTCTGAAAGTGATACGCTTATCAGAAAATATTTATTTTTCTCGTTGGTGGTTTGAAGCATATTGTTGTATCTTCTTTTTGATTATGCGTTATACTATTTCTGTATGAAATGTGGTAATCTTTTGAAGGGCAGTATATTTTATCCTCTGATAGGCGAATATATTGTTGGAGGTATATCAGGTAACGTTCTTGAGAATAATGGAGCATGATCAAGATGCGGAGAAATGTCTTGGACGGATGACACATTATGCTATTTGTCCACGCCAATGTCAAGCGGGTTATATTATTCCGAACTATCTGTTCTCCCTTCATGCGCAGCTTCATAGGAACTTAAATGATAGGCGATTAGTCAAACAGTCTACTATACTCTCACAATATAAATGACAGTTTTTGGTTCAGGCTATATGACAATAATAGCAATGCTAATCGGGACGTTTTATCTAATCATGACTTCCCTCCCTTTTTCTAGCCAGCGCGGAACTATGATTTTATTCATCGCGTTAAATAAATTCATTTCGTCCACGAATTTTAAATTCATTTTAACTATATCTCAACTCTGAGCTAACAATAAAATCCCCGCTTGGAACTTCTTCAGACTTATGAAGATTGGCGTCTTGAAAGGAAAAATTAAATTGGAAATAATTTTCCAACATTTATTTGGAGTCCTCGTAGATTCCAGGAATTTATTTTTCAATTTTAATAACTCCCGGAGTAACAATATTTTATAATTAACAGTGATTAAGGTTTAAATATTTTTTTTTATTACAAAATTAAATATAAATACAACAAAAATATAAAATGATGAAATTACTGTTTAGGATACTTTCTTAATAGACACTTTCTGTGATGTGTTTAATATGAGGTTAACAGCTGGGTGTAGATCTAGCTCCACAAATGTTTTCTCTTCATCAGATTCGCTGTAAATTCGAGACGGTGGAGAAGTGAGTGTAAAGCTAGAACCGATTTCTAGCTTCTCATTAAGAAAGTTCCTCAAGTTTTTCAACTTTTCATTCACCGAGAAAGTCCCCTGAATAGTCAGTTCATCCGGGAGTCTAACACGAATCCTTGTGTATAGCGGCCTCTTTGCCGATTGCTTAGGTTTCTCAAGTTCCCTCATTTTCTTCGTTTTCAGCAGTTTGGACTCTTCTATTTCCTTAGCTCTCTGAACCTGCTCGTTCTTTATCTCGATTGTGCTCAGCTCAAAGAAGTCCTCGGACATTGGGATCTTGTCGTATTTTGACAGTTCTTTCGAGGTCAGAACTCTAAAGTCTCTATCCAGTTGAAGTTCGATGCCATTGATATCCAGTACAGACTCCATTAGTTCTTTTAAATTTATTTGCGATACAGGATTATAAATAAGGTAAAGCTCCTCTGTTTCAGCTTGTACCATCTTCTTCTCAAACCCTATGGCCAAGAGAAAGTCCAATGCTCCTTCGACATTCAGAATATTTTCTGTAAACCTGGGGTTTCCCATCCTTATAGATTTGTATTTCTCATTCTCTGGGAATTCAATTAAATTTTTCAGATATACGAGTATGGTGCTGATACACTTGTCGGCTATAGCAGGAGTATTTAGAGTTTTGATAGCCAATATTGCAGAAAGGACTTTGTCAATTTCTCTAACTTCCTCAAGATGTTGTTGGATTCTCTCGTTCCACTCATTCTTCGTAAGGGAAACATCGGGACTTAGAGCCGGGCATTTGAAGAGTACTTCTGAACCAATTTCTCGCTTTGATGACCCTGACGAAGTCATCTTTCCTTTGTGTTTGACCGCTGATTGCAGTGTGTCTTGCGTCTTGTCACTTTTCTGCTTGCTTGAACTACCTTTCGATGAAGACGAAGACTCCGATTCGGAAGACTCGTTTAACTTGTGCCCAAACGAATTAAAGCTCTTACCCAATTTCCTGTCTTTGAAAAACTTCTTCATTCTTCATCCACCGGGATAATGCGCTTGGGGTAAATTTAACTTAGCAACTTCTTCTTCAAGCCAAGACCCCCGAATATTCCTGATTTGTTTCGCAATGTTCCTCCCGTGGTGCTGCCAAATGAAGTAAATACACGTGGTGTTCAATATAAAAACCACTAACATACACTCCAGAAAAAATATCTGAATGTTTTCAAAATACATGTCATGCTTTACCAACAATAATTTACATTTCATCCATTTTATGCGAGGTTTCAGTTGTAAACAATGAGTTAACCTTAATGAATTTTGAACAATCATGACAAAACTTTTAAAAAGGTTTTCACTTCATAAAAAACATATGCTTTACAATTTGGTCCATTTAGTACCAAATATCGAGATGAAAAGAATGTAGAATAGTAAATATAACTGTTATTATTCTTTAGATCGAAAACTATTAGATAAAGATTACATTGGGGCTCAGGTTAGCCATGTGAGTTAAGGCGTTGGTCTTAATCTCACTTGGTAAACCTAGAGTGGCGGGTTCGATTCTCGCCAGGGCAATGGGAATTTATTTAGTGATGAACTCATTAAATAAAATCCTCAGTCCCTAGCTAGAAAAGGGTGGTAACCTGTAGATAACCCCCCCCCCCCCAATTAGCCATAGCAGCATAAAGTGGACGTAAATAATAAATAAAAGATATAATAGTTAATAATACTCCCGATAATCATAATAAAAAAATGCCATATCTGTAATAATTTCTTCAGATTATTGATATCATAAAAAGATTAATCACTGTTTAGTTATTAATAGATTCAATTATTTATCAAACCGCTAAAGAGTTATTAACTTCATTTTGTTCCTACACAAAAATTCCTATTGACTGGGTTAATTTTAATGTTCATTGATAGTTTTAATTAGTTTTCATTTTAATAGTTTTTGATATTAATAGTTGTAGTCTATTTAATAGGACTCTTTTTAGTATTTATGTAAATAGTTAGTGCTAATTTGATTGAATGTTAATTGTGGTACAATATACCTGTAATACCGGTACGTAGGTTTCAAGGCACACGCCCCCTTACAAAAAAAAAGTGGGGAAGGAGAAAAATGTGAAAAAAGGGGAAAAGGAGAAAAAAATGCATAATAAAAAAATAGATAAATAAAAAAAAAAAAGTAAATAAATATATAAAAATAAATAATAATCAGAAAAACGGGTTGGTGTGTATTTGTCGGCGATTTCCCATGGTCGGGGAACTTTAATACGGTTTTGCAAGCGCTGGGCATTGATGACCACGATGTTTTATGCCCAAAACCCAAACAAACAAACAAACTATTGACTGGATGAGAATCGAAAGTACGACTTCTCCATTACAAATAAGTGATAGTGTGCTTTATTAATGAAAATTGTTTGGCATAATTCACATTACCAGAATAAAATAAATATTGTTCTTTCGTTTATTTATTTTTCGTTTACGATGTAAGATTAAGAGAAACGCCATAACTCACATGGGTAATCTGATCCCTAACCTCCAATGAGGAAAGTAGTCCTTTTCGAATTGGGAAAACCCAGATGGCCAGCCCGTGCTATCGGGATTTCCTTATTTAAATGCCAAGATGCTTAGGGCAAGTTTATTTCTTGGTATGAATTCATACTATAAGCAATCTTTGTATCATGAATTATTTGGTTTTGGTCGGTAATGGAGTATATTAAATACATGTTTGGTACTCTCTTAATGCCTAATATTCATTTAGAAGTTGGTCATAATGCTCTAGAAAAAAAAACCTAGAGTAGTGGGTTCTACTTCCTCGTTTGCAGGAGGAATTTATTTAGTGACAATCCCAACTCAGTGAAATCCTAAGTCCTGATCAAAAAGAGTGGTAATCTGTAGATAGTTATCCCCAATGAACAGTATTAGTATAAATGGCCATTAATTATAGATGATGGTAAATCGCTGTACTAACTTCCAATTTCTCTCTGAGCTCATGGAGGTGAGGGGAGTCTGCATACACATGGCCTCACAATAGTTTGTTAAAGCATGCATCTAAGGGACTGCTCGCTATTGGAGATTATGCCTCTCGATCACGGAGCCTTCCTTGTTAGTTAGCCTCATTATGAAGAAGACAAGAAGAAACTACTGGATATGATCAACAATGACGATAACAAACGTAGTAGTATCAGAAAATTTAATAAATCTGAAAATTAAAACTATTTTTTATTAGTAGATCAATTTATACAACGTTGACACTTATTGGCCATTTTTCCCCTTTCAGATAAATTCAAAAGTGGTTAAAATCACGCTCTTAAGCATTTTTAACATCTACACAATGCCCAAGATTATAATCTGTATTCCTGCGACCAGGGCGAAAACCTTTCTCCCTGCATCCTTTCATCCCCTTCCGTGTCCCATTTACCCCCAAGAAAACACCGACAGGATCATTTTAAGTTGTGGAAAGAAGCACCATGACTTATAAATGTCATATTTAAATGAATTTGGTTGGGGATAGAGGGTGCTCCGAGTGAGTTAAGGCATTGTCCGATAGAACTCAGGAAACTTCTCTATAGTCCTGGGTTCGATGCTCAACCTGGGCATAGTGGTTACCTGTTGATAACACGTCCCGATTAGCCGTAGTTGCATAAAATGGACATAAATAAAATATAACACACAATTAATTTCAACAAACACATTCAACACTTGAACACATTTTTAGCCGATTTCCCCTATGGGAAATCAGCTATTGATGTCGTACTCATGACGCGATTTTAAAAAATATTCTTCATATGTCCAACGATCCTACCCAGGAGATGACGAAAATGTGGTCCGTTCAAAATTCTCTCTCTCTCTCTCTCACAATATAAATATATATATATATATATATATATATATATATATATATATATATATATATATATATCTATTTGTCCGCTACCGCGCATGCGGTCGCAATTTTTGTTTGATCGTTACCAAACTCCATATTTAAACATTTTATGTACAAATAAAGATCCAGTTCGTTAATGGCTGAAATCGGACCAATCGGAGGGTGGGTTTAGAGGGGAGGTTTTCGAAATATTTCAGTTACTGTATGTCGGATCGAAAATTTGTATAGAACCAATCTTCTTGCAGATTAAAAGATCTATAAATGCTGTTATGTACATATTTTCATTATCTTTAATGTTAAACGAGATAGTTGCGTTTTTTTTTAGTTTTTGGCCTTCAGGAAACCCCAACTCCAACTCATGTCATATCAATAATAAGCTGTTATAGTATAAAGCACTTTGTTTGAAGCCTAAATAAATATGAAAACAGTAGAGGACATGGCCTTTTTATTGATCCTTATCAATTGGTTCCTCTACCATCCAGCATATTTTAGAGATAACCTAAATAACAAATATTGTTCTCGTTGAACTTTTACATCACGAGGTAAATGCAAAGACGCAACGCAGGTGGGAAATCTGCATAGTTAACGCAGCCCCTGCGTGACGAACTTTTTCTAAATATACCAAGTAAAATAGTGAGCCTCGCCGAATATAGTATTCTTTTGTGTATTTCATTCCTTCAGTGGGGATATCATCAAAGCCAGGGGATTTATTAATTTAGAGACTTAATTATTACATCAATCTCCTTTCTACAAGGTGGCAAAGCTCATTCATTGGTCTTGGGTCAGAACATATGGTTTTTCATTGAAGAATATTGCCCACCTTACTTTGATTCGATCAGTTTCATTTAGAAGGTTTTTTGGGGCTCAGGTTGGCCGTGTGTGACTTAAAGCGTGGGGCTTGGTAGACCTACAATTGCGTGTTCGATTCCCGACCTGGGCAGTAGACATTTATTTAGTGACGGACTCATTAAATAAACTCCTTAGTCCCACCCTGGCTAGAAAAGGGTGGTAACCTGTAGATAACCCGTCCCAATTAGCCATAGTAGCATAAAGTGGACGTAAATAATAATAAACAAACAAATTTAGAAGGTTTCCTGTTGAAACTCTAAAACTAATGAGTCTGCTGGCAGAATCTCGTTTGGTGCATTTAATACTCATATAGAACTTATGGGAGTCGTTCTATATTTATAAATACTAACAAGCTCCACAACAAATTAGAAATAAGATTTGCTTAATCAAAGAAAGTAGATTGTTGATATAATTTTGAACTGCGAGAATAAAGGAAATATTGTTCATTTCTTTTCTTAAATCATAATTAAGACCTCTTTGTGATGAAAAATTGACTTTTTTCCAAGTTCGTTTTCGGCGGGGATTTTCAATGAGACGTTGGTTGTCTATTTTAGAACTACCACTCTGGGCCAAGAAAGAAAGTCTTATATTAAGCTTATTCTCAGAAGAAACGTAAAGATGAACTAAAATGTAAATCAATTTTGAGCTACAGTTTTTCCTCTTCCCGTCTACAAAAATACACGATGAGCATTTTTTTTTTCCTTCTTATCATAAGCTGACTTTTTATTTATTTTGCAATTAATTGCAGCCAATGGTAAATACTACTTCTGTTTAATTTTTTTTTTTTTTTATATATATATTTGGGGCTCAGGCTAGCCATGCGAGTTAAAGCGTTGACCTTTATCTCACATGATAAACCTAGAGTGGCGAGTTCGATTCTCGCCTGGGCAAAGGAAATTATTTAGTGACGAAATTCATTAAATAACGTCCTAAAATCCCACCCTGGCTAGAAAAGGGTGCTAACCTGTAGATAACCCGCCCCGATTAGCCTAAGTTGCAAAAAGTGAACGTTAAATAAATAAATAAAAAAAAATTATATATATTTTATATTCTTCGGCTACAGCATTCGTCATATATTATAAAATGTTCGAGATAGGTAGATTAATGCTTAACTGCATGTATTTTTAGTTTTAAATATGTATTACTACGCATATTTCGTCATATCATACCATTTATTTTCTGTATATTGAGACGTTTGTTATAGTTTTGCTTTCTAATCAGGGAAATATCTATTTTATTTAATTAAAATCTATATTTCTATTGGGTAAAAGTATAAAGAAAACATATCCATCTTAACATGGGCTCGTTAACCAAGAAACCTTTGAGTTAAATAATTGCAACCATAGTTATTCTTATTATTAAAGTAATAATAGCCAGCAATTGCTGTAGAAATGTTTAAGTATAGTATAGGGAGTGTTATTCCTCAGCAAGTAGGTAGGTTGGTTTCACGCGATCTATGGAAACTACAACTTCCTTGTCCCTGAGGAGAATCACGAAGTTCTTTTCACTGCGCTTGACAACTTTATGAGGCCCAGAGTAAGGTGGTACTAGTGGTTTTCGGATCGCATCCTCTCTTAAAAACACGTGAGTGCAACTCTGGAGGTCTTTGTGTTGAAATGTTTTCCTCAGATGATTCGCTCTGGCATAAGCTGGCTTGATGCGCTTTAGATCGTCCTTAAGCTGTTGCAACACCAGTATGGGTTCCTGTTGAGAAGTACCGTCTTCCAGCATTTCGCCCGGTAATCTTAAGGGTTGTCCATACAGTGCTTCCGCAACGCTGGCTCCCAAGTCTTCCTTAAATACTGCCCTAAGAACAAGTAGGACAGAGGGCAAAATCTTGGTCCACCTCTCAGATGCAAAATGAGCCATTAAAGCTGCTTTGAGGCTTCTATGCCAACGTTCTACGCAACCATTCGCTTGAGGGTGATATGCCGTTGTGCGTTTCTTGTCTGTGCCAAGAATGATGTTAAGGCGTTGAAAAATTTCAGCTTCAAATTGACGACCTTGATCTGTGGTCAGTCTTACTGGTGTTCCGAAGCGAGCGACTCAATGCGTATAAAATGCCTCTGCCACCGTTGCTGCAGTGATTTCTTCGAGGGGTATAGCTTCAGGCCAGCGAGTGGCCCGGTCTATCATGGTAAGGCAGTATAGTTTTCCATCAGAAGGAAGTAATGGGCCGATAATATCTAAATGTACATGTTAGAATCTAGCGGAAGGTTGGTAGGTTCCTAAGGGAGATTGAGTATGTCTTACTACTTTGGATCTCTGACAAGGCAAGCAAGCCTTGGTCCATTTACCAACATCTTGATTCATATCCGGCCAGAAATATCTCTGTGACACCAGTTTTCTAGAGGCTCGGATACCTGAATGACTCAGTTCGTGGAGTTTGTCGAAAAGAGGTTTCTGAAACTGTGGAGGGACGTAAGGCCTAGCTTTGCTGGTGCTCATCTCACAGAGTATCTGAGACGAATCGTCTCAGACGATAGTCCTGGTAGTGAAGTCAGTTTGAGCTGCAAGCTCTTATTCTTCTTCAAATCGCCAAGTGTTGGGTCTGACTTCTGTGCTTGGGCCAGTTGTTCCATATCATCCGGGATGAAGATCTCCTCTACTCGTGATAGAGCATCTGCCACAATGCTCTCTTTGCCTGGCATATACTCGATATTAAGTTGAGAATTGGCTAATATAATTTAGCTGTCAAATTCTTCGGGGTGGGGAGTTTTCGGCTTTTTGGTGAAAGGCACTGACAAGGGGCTTGTGGTCAGTGATTATCACAAAATTCAGCCCTTCTAATAATGGTCTGAAATGACGGATGCCTACATAGACAGCCAAAAGCTCTTTATCATAAGCTGAATAGTTTTTCTGCGTTTGACTGAGAGCTTTTGAGAAAAATCCTAAAGGTTGCCATACTCCTTCTTTTTTCTGTTGCAATGCGGCTCCTATTCCTGTGTCCGCAGCATCACACATTAGGGCGAGTTCTCCAGTGGTTGTAGGGTGTGCAAGTTTCGCTGCCTCTGCTATGCTGCCCCTGCTCTCCTCAAAGGCTTGTATAGTCTCTTCCGTCCACTGCACAGGGGTCTTGTCACGTTTCTTGGAATTGTGTAGAAGCTTGTTAAGTGGCATTTGTATTTTAGCTGCGTTTGGAATGCATCTTCTATAAAAATTTAGCATAACTAGAAACCTGCGTAGTTTGCAAATAGTGTCTGGACGAGGAAAGTCTAAAATGTTTTGAACTTTAGACGGTAGAGGTTTTATTCCAGAGGCGTCTACTCTGTACCCTAAAAAAGCCCGTCACGCAGGGGCTGCTTAAACTAAGCAGATTTCCCTCGTGAAGTTAAGTAAAAGATATATATATACATACTGGTAACACAACACCAGCGTGAATAAATACAAACGGAAATAAGAAATGTTTCGGCCAGTTTCAATAACCTGCCTACAGGAAGCGTTAGGTTAGAAATGTAAACAAACAGGTCTGCCCGCCTCACACCGGAAAAAAAAAAAAACATTACTGAAATATATCAGAATATAACATATTAATTTCATTGAGAACTATTTACTATATCTAGTACTGTAATTAATAATGAGTCAGAATAATTGTTATCTCAATCAATCAAATTTTAGTAGTCCAAAACCTTAAGACTGGGGGGGCGGTCACCAGGTCATATTTGCATGTATCTCGTATAATAAAGGTCTCTTGAATACAATTTTTGGTATTTAAACTTCGAAAAATGTGATTTACTATGTAGCAGAGTATTGTTTATGTAACATGAGTAGAAGTGGCGGTTTGCTGATAGCTGAAAACTGAAAAATGCAAATATCTCGGTTAATATTCAAGATAGTGAATACATGTACAAAACAGTATTTATAGTATATTGAATTTTCAATAAGATTGATTCTATACAATTTTTCGATCCGACGCATAATAACGGAGATATTTCGATTTTTCGAAAATCCTCCCCTCTAAACCCCCCCCCCCCCCCTCCCCTGGCCCGATTTCAGCCGTTAACGAACTTGATCTTTCTTTTTACATAAAACGACTAAATATCCAGTTTCGTAACGATTAAACAATAATTGCGACCACTAGAGCGGTAACAGACAAATATATATATATATATATATATATATATATATATTGTTACGTTTTTATTACCAAAACCAGTAATAAACGTTTTTAATAAGAGTTCTTTTGGATTGCAAAATTAAATACTCGCAAGTTTCACAGTTTTTATCACTGCAAAATGTATTTCACAATGCACAATAAACTTGGTGGTTATTCTTACTTACTACTCACACTGATAGCGTTACTGTTCTTCAATGAGTCACAGTCCAATAATTCACTGAAATTCACAGAAAGACGGCACTGCACTGTCCTTTACTTCGCGGCACTGCACTGTCTTCTACTTCGCGGCACTGCACTGTCCTTTACTTCGCGGCACTGCACTGTTACTTACAGTCACGGCACAACACTGTTCTTCTTATAAAAACACTTTACCGCACTGTACTAAGTCGCACTGTAGCACTGATGTGAACATCAAGACAGGAGAGAATAAAACTGCCTCGCTCCCAGCAGGCCCTCTTTATATACCGTAGCGGCATACATCAAAGGGGAATTGTCTAGTTCATTCGACGTCTGGCTGGGAAGTACTGGTATACTTCGAACATTTATTAAGTATACCTAGAACATTCTTTCGGTCTCTTTGATCTACGTCACACTTTCCAAATACGCGACTCTCTCTCTGAAGGATTATTCATCTATTTAGTTTTCGCAACAATATATATATATATATATATATATATATATATATATATATATATATATATATATATATATATATATAGATAGATAGATAGATAGATAGATATATAGATAGATATATATATACAGTTTTGAACGGACCTCATTTTCGTCATCTCCTGGGTAGGATCGATGAAGATTTGAAGAAAAATTTCGAAAATCGCGTCATGAGTACAACGTCAATAGCTGATTTCCCTTGAGGGAAATCTGCTAAAATCCACCTCTGTTTTGCCTAGTACACATTTAGCGAGGTTTAATGACATGCCGTACTCATTCAATCGCTGAAAAACATGTCTCGGAGGTGGTCTTCGTGTGTTTGTTCATCTTTGGACGCCACCAAGAAATCATCCAAATAGGGGATGACGTAGTCCAAACCGCGCAGCATTGTGTCTACAAATCGTTGGAAAGTTTGTGCTGCGTTTCTGAGTCCGAAGGTCATACGTAGGTACTCCATAAGACCAAATGGTGTAGCAATGCCAGTTTTTTCTATATCTTCTTCCGCTATGGGTATATGATGGTAAGCTCTGACCTTAGTCGAGCTTATCCAAAGTCGAGAAAATTTTCGCTCCATCCAACCTGGTGTTAAAATCCATCAAATTTAGGACGCCGTATTGGTCCGGGACAGTTTGGGAGTTAAGTCTACGGCAGTTACCACACAAACGTAACACTTCGTCTTTCTTGGCAACTGCATGGAGGGGGCTCGACCACGAGCTCTTGGACGGTCGACATATACCTTCTGCCAGCATGACTTCAATTTCCTCATTTACTAACCGATGTTTCTCCGCAGGGAGTCTTCGGACCTTGCTAGTGGTCGTGTTGCCTGTGGTTTTGATATAGTGCTGCACTACAGTCCTAGTTGGTCCTTCAATTGGAGATGGTCTCGTCAGGTCTGGGAATTCCTTCAAAATGTGTGCATAGGGACAGTCTCCTAGGATAGTAGAGATGGAAATAGGTGGTGCTTTTGAGAGTTGGCCTAGTGTGGAGAGTCCTGTCTTCTGGTCGATAAGCCTTTTCTGTCGAAGATCGACTACAAGCTGATGGTGGAATAAAAAGTCAGCACCTATTATGGGCTTTTCTACATCCGCGATGACGAACTGCCATGGGTAGGGTCTTCGAAGTCCGAAGTCTACAATAAGGTTTACTACACCGTATGTCTTGATCGGGGAGTTATTCGCGGCCACGAGTGTATAATCTGTGGCTTTTCGTTTAGGATAATTAGAAACAGGTATTAGAGAAAGGGCTGCGCCTCTATCAACTAGGAAGTGAAGCCTTGGCCGCTTATCGTACACGAAAAGGCGGCTGAGTTGCTGGGTATTGACGGTTGCCGCTTCTTCCGTCACCCTTTCTAGTTTAAATGGTTCTGATGCTTCTGATTCCAGCTGCAGAATTTGGTGCATTTCCTAGCTTTATCCTGGAAGCGATTGTGGTAATAACAGATACCATTCCGTGATGATGATGGACTGCGTGGACGGGGACGCCATCTTCTGCCTTCATTTTCTCTTTCACGGCTCTTGGAACGAGCCCGGATTCGAAGCTCAGCGACTTCCGCTCGCAGCTTTTGTATTTCTTCTATAAGACGTTCTGTGAGAGCGGTGGATGGGTTGACAGTGGAAACTACTGCACTGAATGAGGGAGGTGCTGCTGCATAGCACTCAGGTGGAACAATCTCAGCGCTTTTATCGGCTGTGGCAGCTAGTTTTTCTAAGTCATCTTGACCGGTAGCTAAAAGAACTGCCTGTATCCAGGATGGCAAATTCTTCAGCCACAATGTCCTTACAACGTCTCTGCTGACGATTTGACCTGCTTGTTGGAGCATTCGACGAAGTAATTGGGATGGCTGTTGGTTTCCTAATTGTGTGTCTTCCAGAAGTTTCTTTATTCTGCGGGTTTCCGAGTCCCCATAGATTTGGATTAGTCTCTCTTTTAATTTATCATAGAGTGGATCTCTATCAGGTTCCGTCAGCATGTCAGCTATTTGTGTCAGTACCTCAAAGTCTAAATTGGCTATTGCCGCTTGGTATTTCATGTTTTGAGAGACGACACGTGACGTATAAAAAACTGCCTCGACCTGAAAGAACCATAATATTGGATTTGCTTTTATAAAGGTCGGAAGTCGAGCATGGGCGCCGCTAAAAGAAGTTGCTATTTCGGGCTGCCCGCTTGTGGCATCTGCCCTAAGCGTTGGTTCAGCTAATGGGTTAACCTCTCCTCTGTGGTCTTCCTCCTTATTCTGCATCTCGATTAGCAGTCAAGATCACGTCGGGGTCACCAGTTTTATAGGGAGTGTTATTTTCGTGTTCAGAAGGTGTTCCCTATAAATAAATAAAATCTTGACTCCAAATAATAGATTATTGTATTTTCATAAATGTTAAAAGAGAAAAATAATAATACAACTTTAGAATTATTAACACCTAAACATATAAATGAATTACGGTCCGTCCTATGAAGTGGTAGGTTAATGTGAGGCTATCCTTGGTGGTCGAGTTGGGAGCAGAAAACAAAAGCTTGGAAGGATGCTTTCTTGCTGGCCGGTATCTCTGTAAAATATAATTGTTTTTACTCACGATACCGACTCATGTTTTTAGACTTCTTTAAGTTGATCCTGCTTCTTTTCAGTTGTGCTGGCTAGATGATGATGAGGTGGTGCTCGGCTGTTGTAGTTCGCAGATATATGTAATAAGCTAAAAACAACAAACAGCGGTCTTCTCTTGCAGTACACTAGCAACTGACTCTAAACTTTTGTTATAAGCGTTAGGTTAAGTGGTAACCACGGGCAACGCGGCCCAACTGCTACACCAGCATTATACAAATTCTTTCCATTATTTACACATAAACAACAAACTTGGGGCTTAGGTTAGCCATGCGAGTTAAAGCGTTGACCTTTATCTCACATGGTAAACCTAGAGTGGCGAGTTCGATTCTTGCCTGGGCAAAGGAAATTATTTAGTGAGAAATTCATTAAATAACGTCCTAAAATCCCACCCTGGCTAGAAAAGGGTGGTAACCTGTAGATAACCCGTCCCGATTAGCCTAAGTTGCAAAAAGTGGACGTTAATAAATAATAATAATAACAACAAACTTGCAATGGATTTTTCTAGTTTTTAAAATATTTTTGATAAAATATTCAATGACCTGATAATTAAAAACGCATTCTTGTTCTTAATAACCATATTTTTGTTTTTCGGCATATCTATTTATTATAATTATTTTATGAGTATATATTAACTACACTCGCAAACTACTTTTAATAATAATTTTGGATTAGGAAAGATAGAGTTAACCTGACTGACCAAATATTGAATTTCTTCATCATTATGTATGCTTACTGAAAATAATTGATATGATGTTTTATGCTAATCATAAAAAATCTGCGAATAATACTTTTCTTTTATCAGATTTTCCATAAAGGGGTCCTACCCATGACTTGATGAAAGTTACGTCTGTTCGAAACTAAATATATTCTTGTCTGTGGCCGTTCTTGTAGTCGCTTTGTTAGTTTGATCGTTACCAAACTCGATATTTAAACGTTTTATGAAAACTAAAGATCACGTTCGTTAACTGTTGTTAGAAGGAGGTATTTGGAAAATTCAAAATATCTCCCTTAATATGCGTCAGATAGGAAAATAGAAAAGGAGCAGGGACATTAACTGAGATATGTATTTGCATTTTAGCAGTTTCCCTTTAGTCAAAATCAGCTATTGAGGTTGAACTCATGACTTGATTTTCAAAAAAATTCCTGAAATGTCCATCGATCCTACCCATTAGATAACGAGAATGAGGGCTGGTGCAAAATTATATATATTTCTCTGTTAACTCTCTAGCGGTCGCAATTTTTGTTTGATCGAGCTTCATGACAAACTCGCTGCTTTTATGTAAACATTACAAGCAAACTGTACGGTTCGAATTGCTATTAGTGAAGTAATGAAGCTGTATGGAGCTTGAAAACTAAAGTTTAATTAAAGTAGTGATGGCAGAAGTAAATTCGATGAGTAAAATTTTGAATAGGTAGGACTGCTGAGAATGGGGTATTTTTGGAAAATAAAAGCACATGAATCAGGCATATTCAGGTCTTATCTGCCATCCTATAATTGAATATGGGCTGACTAAAGCCTCTTGAAATAGTATAAGGGTGAAATCCATATGTGTATTTCTCAAGTGGAATGAATACGGCTGTTTCGCACTTGTAATGTGAACTAGTATGAAAGGCTGGTATCTCTTAGCTCAAGGACAGCTTCGCGAGGTAGGCACACAGTGAGTCACAGGCTAAACTATACAATCACTCCGTTGGACAGCTAAATCATTTCAATTCAATGTGCTTCGAACCTCATTATAACCGGTGAACAAATCAATTGCTTTCGGCCTGAAGAATCGAGTCGGGATTTGTGGCTGAGCGATTTAGAAAGCCTTAAAAAGAGAAGTTATATTGCGAGGAAGTTCCTTTATATATGGTTATATATAACCATATTGTTTGCCAATGATTCACTAAGTCCTTTATTTCCTCCAGGTCTCTATGAGGCTGAAAAGTTTATCTTCATTCCGATATATGTATGTGTACGTATAGAGAAAAGTGACGCCATTTGCGATGACTGGACAATAGCAAATATCAATAATATAACAAGTCTCAGAGTTTGTAAAGTTACCAACAAACGCCAATGTAGAAATAATTCGTATGTTGCTGGATGTGGGAGTGCAGATCTGGGAAACAGGTCTTAATAACAAGAAGTCTTCCCACCAATTTCTTTATTAAAGCCTTTCTTCACTAACGTGCCATCATCAGGTGCTAACAACAAAACAAAAAGAAATGTATAAATTGGTTAAAGATTAAGCAAATCGATGATGGAGGGATTCCTATAACTACGACAGAATAGTCTAAATAACAATGATGATAAAACCAAAAGAAGAAGTATCGGGAAATACATAAAGAAGAACTACAAATGAACGGAAAATAAGGAAATGTAAATTGACGTGGGCATTAGCTGACTTTAGCTATAATATTTTTATTTTGTACCAATATTTACAAGTAGTATTGTTATAATCGAGCTAAGGAATGGAAAAAGTAGGGCATGTTGAGTTTCACATATTGGCATATTTAAAAGAAAAATATTTCTCTCTCTCAAACAGGAAATTTAGTGGTCCTGGAAGTGACTTAGAATAAGGAATTATTTATACTCCAATTCTTTCAGGATGACAATGGGTATGGTGGCTTAAATCCATCTAGACAATGAAGTATTAGACCTTAGGGGCTCAAACATACGCCAGTGGAGTCCTGCATACTTGCTTATCATAGTTATTTTGATCATGAATAGATGCAAGCCCAAATATAGTGTAGATAAAGCCACATTTCTCCCATATTTCAGTTGCAGAAACTTTGTGAAAGAAGCAAACTTGTTCATTTACTTAAACCGTCAACAGAACTTCTCTATAATGGAGGGAAGTTGAACTTGAAGATCCTAGGAGAATGCAAATGTGTGAACAGCTGGGATAACTGAAAACGACAAATCTAACCATACCTTAAATCTTCATTTTATTTAAGCGAGTAAAAAAACAAAAAATAAAATGAGAAGTTTAGTCAGATTTTGTTCGAGAATTGCTGGAACATTTGGGAAACAATCATTCAATTCTATTTTGATGTTTTTTTTATTATTACGAACTGTTGATTAGAAGGGCGATTTCTTATAGAAGTAGCTTTTGTTCAGAAAAAAAAAAAAATTCTCTTCGGGGGCAGGAACAAACACAGATGTTTCCGAGCCGAGAAAGAGCATCACCTCATAACACACTTGATATTGCCTGTGAATTCTGGAGGGGTAGACTGATTTTTATTGACGAATGAGAATAGACGACACATCTTCTCTGATCAGAAAATGTATATAGTAGATACTTGTAAATGTTGTACTGTACTCGCTTACAGACTTTTTAATGCTGGAATCAGTAATGTGTGAAATTGGGTTGAGTTGAAAACCTAAATGAATGTACCAATACAGCGACAGAGTGATGGTTGGCACTTCAAATATACTAAACCTAAAGGAGGGCCAAAACGGAGGCTCTTCACATATTTGTTATTGTTTTAGAATAACCAGATTTGGGGAGGCTCAGGTTAGCCATGTGAGTTAATTCCACACGGTAAACCTAGAGGTAAAGCTCGATTTCCACCTGGGCAAAGGAATTTATTTAGTGGGGAATTCACTAAATAAAATCCTTAGTTCCACCCTGGCTAGAAATGGGTGGTAACCTGTTGATAACCCGCCCCAATTAGCCTTAGTTGCATAAAGTGGACCTTAATAAAAAACTAAAAATAGACATATTTTTATATGAATGCTCATGCCCTCCTCAATTATATTTGTATAATCAATAGCTACAGCCATAGGCACTTTAGTAATTATAGCGCTCCGTTGAATTAAAATGAACTAATGAGAGCCGAAGAAGTGTTTCAAATCTCAAGGTTGGTCAAACAACAATAGGTGAAACTCTTCACTGGATGATTTATTTGCGCCGCTTGAATTACATCATCAAATCTCTTCTAGGAACCTCATTTTAAAATAATAAAAAAGTGGAAAGTAATTATCTCTCATTCTTCTTGAACTTCAGGGAGTGGTCCGACAATTTCTAATCATCTTCGTATCCATTGTGTTTTTTTTTGGGGGGGGGGCTTTATACTGGCAGTCTGGCATGAAGAACGGTTCCATTAAGGGTAAGCCATCGACTAGTTTGTATTGATTCGGCGATGTTGCTCTAACGGATGTTGTTCTAACATCTAAGAAGAAATCTGTAATTTTTCCACCTCGTTTGATTCTATATTTGAATACTTAAAAGTCATTTCGCTAAAAGCAGTATGCCCTAAAACCAATTATAGACTTTTGAGAAACTCAGTATTTGTTTTAGCAGATTTCCCATAAGGGAAATAAGCTATTGAGGTCGTACTCAAGACACGATTATTGAAAGATTTCCTCAAATGTCCATCGATCCTTCGCAGGAGATGACGAAAGTGAGGTCCGTTCAAAATTGTATATATATTTGCCTGTTAACGCTCTAGCGGTCGCAATTTTGGTTTGATATTTAAACGTTTTATGCAAAAATAAAGGTCAAGTTCGTTAATGGCTGAAATCGGACCAGTGGGAGGGACTGAGGGGGGAATTTTGAAAATTCGAAATATCTCCCTTACTATGCGTCGGATCGAAAAATTGTATAGAATTAATCTTATTGAAAATTAAATGGTCTATATTATTGTTCTATACATATTTTCTGTATCATGAATATTAACCGAGATATTTGGATTTAATAGTTTTCCGCTTTCGGTAAACCCCACGTTAATACAAGGATAAATACTGAATATTGTTTTCATTGAACTTTTACTTTGTGAGATATATGTAAATACGTTCTATTGATCCCCCCCCTTCTTTTGTTCTTGGATTACTAAAATGTAAGTAATTGAGATTAAAATTATTCTGATTCGTTACAAATTACAGCATTAGCTATAGTAAAAAGTTTTCAATAAAACTAATGTATTGTATTGAGATATATTGCATTAATGGTTTACCTTTCCAGGCTAGAATTCAGGTTAGTTGGCCTGTTAATTCAGGCGCTTTCCGTTGTTGAGTTATTAACTTGTAGCTGAAAGATTTCTCATTATCGTTTCTATTTATTCACTTAATATTTGCGGTGTTGTTACCAGTATGTATATTTATCTAATGTAACCCTTGGGAAATCTGCTTAGTTTACGCAGCCCCAGCGTGGCGGACTTTATTTTTTTTTAAAATGACTACTAAAATTTATTCAGTTTTTCTGCCTAAGAGGGAGTTCAAAGTCCTTACTTTCGCATGCATATTACTTAGATAGTGATTACTTATGGTGAACGAGAGATATGTTTCTAACGTGGACATACTTTAAAGTTTGTATGCTATCAAATAATTCTGATTCATCTCAGGTGCTATACAACATGAATGATCTGGAACACAAGCACGTTCGCTATAACCATTCCTTGCTGTTTTCCAATTAAGAATGCCTATCATCTGCAGGTCTTCGGTCTTTGACACAGGTGTCAAAACGTTACCCTGTTTCTTAACTATGAGTCATCTAGCTTATATTTAGTAATTTTTATATTCTTACATAATACTGCCTGTGCCAGCACATCGTACCCGTGATGAGAATGTCTAGAACCCCACTACATCCATCGAAAGAGGATCACAAGGACATACTGTGGTTTTCATGTGCCTGTTCCTTTCTAATTTGTCTGTCTAACAATAAAGGTATCATGAAGAGGAGAGAGAATTCCCCTCGAGGCCAGAACTGTTAGTGTGTCATCCCTACTTAGACTGTAGCTATAATAAGCTAACTAATGATAGTTATTAGCCTGTATGAGTATAAAAAGCAAGTCTTGTCCCTGTGACATATTTTAAATGAGAATTGAGAGAACGAGGAAAACGCTTGAAAACTCCCCTCGGGAAACACTGTCTTCAGCCAAGAAGTTGCTTAAAAAGATCCGTCACAGACGCTTATTTGATTCTATCCTCTAGTTATCATAAACGCCAAATTTCAATCAGTGATAAATAACACTCAAAACCAATACTTCATTCATTGAAATTTAAATTATTTATTAACGCCAACTTTTTGCAACTAAGGCTAATTGGGACGGGTTATATACAGGTTACCATCCTTTTCTAGAAGGGTGGTGGGTCTAAGGATTTCATTTAGTGAATTCCTTCATTAAAAAACTCCTATTGCCCAGGCCGGGAATCGAACTTGCCACTCTAGGTTTACCATGTGAGATTAAGGTGGACGCTTTAACTCACATGGCTAACCTGAGCCCTATTCAAACATGTTAAAAGATGAATCGCCATTGTAGCGGCATCTCAAATAAATAATAAAATAACCTGAGCCCCTTCTTTCATTACATTGATGTAGAAGTGCTTTAGGAAACATTTGGCATTATAATTTGGACTTGGGGCTCTCAAAACACTGGAAAAGATCTTGTTTGTATGAAATGTTGTTTACTGAGAGCTTCCCTGGGCCAGTTTAATCTTCATTCATAACATTTACATGAGAAAACAACATGATTATTGTAACGAGGGTGAACAACCTTTTCGACTTGCCCTTACCAGGCTCCGTAATAAGCGGGAACTACTTGAGATTAATGTAATAGAAAATGCAGTAATTTTAGTCTTGGAATTTACTACGATTTATTTTCTGACTTTGACAAAGTTAAACGACTTGAATGTCAATCACTATAAATAAATTAAATTGCATCTTTCAATAGATTTTATTTTGTGCCTGACTATCTAGAGGAATTTTCTGGGCGGGTTGAAGAAAACGTTTGTGGGACCGATAGAATCCAGGCCCAAAAAATGTACCTAAAAAAGTTTACATTTCATATGGGACATTGAATCAGAAACTGAAGAAAACAGCTTTATTTCTGTGTGAAACTCTTCCTCTATCCTTACCATGGACATTCCACCTACATGTTAAAAAAAGCACAATCATGAGATCTGCTCGCTGTACAATAAATTATATCAATTCACCTTAGCATGATTGCAGGGCAGAAAGTTGTTACCAGCACCTTCCCTTTCCTCAACAAATCCAAAAAAAAAGTGTGGAGTAAAAAAATAAAAAAAATATAAAATAAATTCAATTTCAACAATTGTAAATAAGTATTGTTATTTATTGTTGACGTCCATTTCATGCTACTGACACTAATTAGGACGGGATATCTACTAGCCACCTCTCTTTCTAGCCACGTTGGGACTATATAATGCGTTCGTCAATAAATGAATTCTTTTTGCTTAGGTGATAATAGAACTCACAACTCTATGTGTGCCAAGTGAAATTATGAACAAAGCCTTATTACACATTGCAAACATGAACTCCTGTAAATAAATAAATTGAACAAATATCAACAATTGAATAAATAAATAGATAAATTATGACGGTAATTATTATAATTTATTAACTCCCACTTTTTTCTACTAAGGCTAATTGGGACGGGTTATCTACAGGTTACCACCCTTTTCTATCCAGGGTGGGACTAAAGATTTTATTTAGTGAGTTCGTCCATAATTAAGTTCCTATTTCCCCATGCGGGAAGCGAACTCGCCACTATAGGTTTGCCTTGTTATAATAATAAAATCTTAAAATAATATTGAATTTATGCTAAATAAACGGTTTAGCAACCCCTCCCCCCCCATCAACACACGCATCAGTATATGTATATATATATATATATATATATATATATGCGTGATCGTGCGTACACTCGTGAGAGGTGATTTCTAAGTCTAAAATAATTTTGATTTATTTTTGTTGCTGATGGAAAGTATTTTTAAATATAAATTCCAGTTGCTGTATTTTCCAGTGACGCATTTTAATAATTTGCGTATTATTTTTTGTGCAGTGTAATTATTTCTAAGTTCCCTTGTGACAATTTTGTCCGCCTAATGGAATTTTCCCACGTAATGTTGAAATTCGGCATGTTGCCAAGATTAAATATGGGCAGGTGAACGCCATAAAAAGCACACTGGGGATTGGCCATTTTGGCATCCCTTTGATGCTATTTTAAGGTCTAATTGTATATTTAAAATACTCTTTCCTTTATTTTATTCATGAATGTTGGCACTATAAGAAACTCAGATTTGTTTCTCTTGTAGCTGTTGGCACAAGACATATAAGTTAGACAGTGACCGTCCGTCAACGTGTGTACATGGCACAATGTAAATAATGTTTAACACACTCAAGTCGCATGAGAAAAATGCTAGAGTGAAATATATTGGTACTCTGGTATCATTTTATGTAATAATGTCTAATGTGGATGGTCTCGACGAGAAAGCAGGGGATTGTTTCGACGGGATAGAAGAGAATTTTATCGAGGAAATAGCAGGAGATTGTATTGATGGCATAGCTAGGGGTTGTCTCGACGGGATATCTGGGAGTTATGTGCTGGGAATTGACTTGACGGGATAGCAGGAGACTGTCTTGTTGGGATAGCAGGCCAACGTCTTGACGGGATAACATGGGAACTGTCTCGATTGGATGGCTGGCCATTGTCTTGAAGGGGCAGCAGAGGATTAGCTTGACGGGATAAAAAGGGGTTGTCTAGACGGGATAACAGCGGATTTTCTCGATGGAAGAGCAGAGGATTGTCCCGGCGAGATAGCAGGGGAATGTATCTTCGGTATAACAAGGGATTGTCTCTTCGGGATACCAAGTGATTGTCTCGAGAGGATAGCAAGGGATTATCTCTTCGGAATAGCAGAGGATTGTCTCGACTAGATAACACAGGTTGCTTCGACGAGATAACAGGGTATTGTTATCACCAGGATAGGAAGCAATTGTCTCGAGGGGATAGCAGGGGATTGTCTCGAAGAGATAACAGTGGTTGCTTCGACGGGTTAGCAGGGGATTCTCTTGAAGGGATAATAGAGGATTGTCTTTACGGGATAGCAGGAGATTGTCTCGAAGAGATAACAGTGGTTGCTTCGACGGGTTAGCAGGGGATTCTCTTGAAGGGATAATAGAGGATTGTCTTTACGGGGTAGTAGGGGATTGTCTCGACGAGATAACAGTGGTCGCTTCGACGGGTCGGCAGGGGATTCTCTTGAAGGGATAATAGAGGATTGTCTTTACGGGATAGCAGGGGATTGTCTCTACGGGATAGTAGGGGATTGTCTCTACGGGATAGTAGGGGATTGTCTCGACGAGATAACAGTGGTCGCTTCGACGGGTCGGCAGGGGATTCTCTTGAAGGGATAGTAGATGATTGTCTCTACGGGATAGTAGGGGATTGTCTCTACGGGAAAGCAATTGATTGTCTCTAGTGGATAGCAAAGGATTGTCTCTCGGAGTCGCTGAGGATTGTCTCAACTGGATAGCAGGGGATTGTCTCTACGGGATAGTAGGGGATTGTCTCTACGGGATAGTAGGGGATTGTCTCGACGAGATAACAGTGGTCGCTTCGACGGGTCGGCAGGGGATTCTCTTGAAGGGATAGTAGATGATTGTCTCTACGGGATAGTAGGGGATTGTCTCTACGGGAAAGCAATTGATTGTCTCTAGTGGATAGCAAAGGATTGTCTCTCGGAGTCGCAGAGGATTGTCTCAACTGGATAGCAGGGGATTGTCTTGACGAGTTAACAGTGACTGCTTCGACGGGTTACCAAGGGATTTTCTCTTCAGGACAGCAGACGCTTCTCTCGACGGGATCACAGGGCTTGCTTTGACGAGTTAGCAACGGATTGTCTTGACAAGGCTTCCTTGACGGGTTAGCAGAGATTGTCTTGACGGAATAGCAAGGCATTTCTCTTCAGGACAGCAGAGGATTATCTCGACGGGATGACAGGGCTTGCTTTGCCGGGCTAGCAACGGTTTGTCTTGACACTGAATTTCAGCAGTGGCATTCTGAACAGTTGTGTGCTGCCAGTAGGATTCTCCTCAGCAGACCTCTGTCAGCTTTCCTGCTCCTCACTCTGCGTTGGGGGTGATCGAGAGGCTACATCAGGAAGGAAATAGCAACTGTTTGTTAGGAATCGTACATATACCGCAGGAAAGAACGATACGAACCCCAATTCTCTCATGATACCTACATCTTGGGGTCAGTAGGCGGCAAGCCCTATTTGAGTTGTTCAGCCTCATAGTTCTATGTTTAAACTAGGAGAAGTGACATAATGAGATTTAGTAATCCCCCTCCGTCTACTTGGGGTCCTTGGGTTCCAATCTGCTTGAAACGAGAGGGACCTACTTTCCTGTGGGGAATTCCTAGCACATTGATAGGGCTTCTGGTTATCGGGATCAGTCCGGAATTGTTTCAAGGAAACATGCCATGTCATTTTTCATCTGATACCATATTCGTCACTGGTCGGCAGATGGATTATGTGTTATTATTTTCTCCTTCTATAAGTACAAAGTGACTCAAGAGTAAACTGAAAGGATTAAAACTAAACATTCCTCTATATAAGTAACTCGAGGCCTTGGAAGATCTGCGTACTACCCGCCAGGCTAAGGACGGTATCATTTCATCAGTGTGTGACCCCATGTTTAGCTAAAGTTAAGCCCTAGTGACCTCTGTTAAAGATAGAAATGTTCACTGCGTGGTCCCAAGTTAAAGATAGAAATATTCACTACGTGACTCCATTTTAAAGATAGAAATGTTCACTGCGTGGTTCCAAGTTAAAGGTAGAAATGTTAAATACGAGACCCCATGTTAAGGATAGAAATGTTCACTCCGTTGCCCCAAGTTACAGATAGAACTTTTCACATTGTGGCTCATATCAAAGATAGAATTATTCACTGTGTGGCCTCATGTTAAAGATAGAAATGTTCACTGAGTGGTCTCACTTTAAAGATTTTTACAACAGTTGAAAACTAATCTCATTCATACTTACGTTAATGAACTCTTGATGAGTCGATACTATTAACGATTGTGTTCAGAGTTTAATAAGAATTCCCACGGGAACCCACAGGTCTTTCTTCGTTTCTTATAATGAACGTCACTTGAGCTTTGAGTATTACCTAATCTTTCGACGATAACGCATACCCGCAGCGTATGGCGGAGAGTTCAAGGTATTAATAGCTTTTGATATTAATTCTATCTTATGTACTACATAGTATATCTTCTGAGATGGGGTTACACATTGAATAATTCTTCC
This sequence comes from Riptortus pedestris, assembly GCA_019009955.1. Lineage (NCBI taxonomy): Eukaryota > Metazoa > Arthropoda > Insecta > Hemiptera > Alydidae > Riptortus > Riptortus pedestris. Next base: position 114,917,064 of record CM032231.1, read on the forward strand.
CATAACGTAGGGCCCCCATAATGAATCTTTCACAGGGGGCCACAAACTCAATAACCTATTTTTACAGGGGGCCACAAACTGAATAATTCTGTCATTAACAGTGAGCAATACGGGGAATAATTCCACCTATAACTTGAATATCTTATTAATCATTAATAGGGTGTAATATTGGGAGTAATTCTATCTACAACAGGGTGCAATACAGGGAATAACTCCATTTTTAACAGGGGGTCCCATAAAGAATAATTCTACCTTTAACATGGGACCACACAGTAAAAATTCCGTCTTTAACAGGAGGCCACACACTGAATAATTCTGTCTTTAACAGAATGTAATACAGGGAATTATTCTACCTTTAACTTGGGACCACACAGTGGATACTTTTATCTTTAACAGGGTACAATACAGGGAGTAACTCCATCTTTAACAGGGGGCCCCACAAAGAATAATACTACCTTTAACTTGGTACCATACAGTCAATAATTCCATCTTTAACAGGAGGCCACACACTGAATAATTCTGTCTTTAACAGGATATAATAAAGAGAATTATTTTACCTTTAACTTGGGACCACACAGTGGATACTTCTATCTTTAACAGGGTGCAACTCCATCTTTAACAGGGGGCCCCGCAAAGAATAATTCTACCTTCAACTTTGGGCTACACAGCCAATAGTTCCATCTTTAACAAAGGCCACACACTGAATAATTCAGTCTTTAACAGGATGTAATACAAGGAAAAATTTTACCTTTAACTTGGAGCCACACAGTGAATAATTCTATCTTTAATAGGGGGGGGGGGATACTCTGAATATTTCTGTCTTTAACAGGGTGCAATATAAGGAATAATTCTACCTTTAACTTGGGACAACACAGTTAATAATTCCATCATTAACAGGGGCGCCACAAAGAATAATTCTCCCCTTAACTTTGGACTACACAGTCAATAGTTCCATCTTTAACAGGAGGCCACACACTGAATAATTCAGTCTTTAACAGGATGTAATACAAGCAAAAATTTTACCTTTAACTTGGGGGCACACAGTGAATAATTCTATCTTTAATAGGGGGGGGGCGATACTCTGAATATTTCTGTCTTTAACAGGGTGCAATACAGGGAATAGTTCTACCTTTAACTTGGGACCACACAGTTAATAATTGTATCTTTAATAGGGGGGGGGGGATACTCTGAATATTTCTGTCTTTAACAGGGTGCAATACAGGGAATAGTTCTACCTTTAGCTTGGGACCACACAGTAGGTATATAATTCTATCTTTAATAGGGGGGGGGATAATCTGAATATTTCTGTCTTTAACAGGGTGCAATACAGGGAATAGTTCTACCTTTAACATGGGACCACACAGTAGGTATATAATTCTATCTTTAATAGGGGGGGGGGGATACTCGGAATATTTCTGTCTTTAACAGGGTGCAATACAGGGAATAGTTCTACCTTTAGCTTGGGACCACACAGTAGGTATATAATTCTATCTTTAATAGGGGGGGGGGATAATCTGAATATTTCTGTCTTTAACAGGGTGCAATACAGGGAATAGTTCTACCTTTAACTTGGGGCCACACAGTATATAATTCTATCTTTAATAGGGGGGGGGGATACTCTGAATATTTCTGTCTTTAACAGGGTGCAATACAGGGAATAGTTCTACCTTTAACTTGGGACCACACAGTATATAATTCTATCTTTAATAGGGGGGGGGGATACTCTGAATATTTCTGTCTTTAACAGGGTGCAATACAGGGAATAGTTCTACCTTTAGCTTGGGATAACACAGTTAATAATTCCATCATTAACAGGGGGCGCCACAATGATTAATTCTACACTTAACTTGGGACCACATAGTCAATAGTACCACCTTTTAACAGGGGGCCTATACTCTGAATATTTCTTGTCTCGCATCATGAGTACAACCTCAGCAGTTGATTTCCATTAAGGGAAATCTGCTACAAATAGAAGGGAAATGGTCCCTGAGTCGTTGAGCTCAACACATGCCGATAAATAAGAATCTAACTATGTGTAAGATGGACACGTGTTGTTGTGACATTAGACAAGGTGTTCCATGGGTCTCGTGAATCCGAGAGACAGATGAGCCCAGTTCTATAAATAGTCGTCCTTTGCGGTATAAATGGCTGGTCACACCTCTCCAGTCATTGCCAAGGTGTTGTCACCAGTCGGCAGACCCTCTTTGAATTATAGCTACAGATATAACTCCAGAATCAAAAGCATTCTTTGATATTCCGTTTCAACCACAAGGAAATACGTCATGATTTGTTATGACGTACATCAGAATGGTCCATTTTTAGCAGATTTCCCTTAAGGGAAATCAGCTATTGAGGTCGTACTCATGACGCGAGTTTTGAAAAATTTCCTCAAATGTCCATCGATCCTACCCAGGAGATGACGAAAATGAGGTCCATTCAAAATTATATATATATATATATATATATATATATATATATATATATATATATATATATATATATATATATTTGTCTGTTAACGCTCTAGCGGTCGCAATTTTTGTTTAATCGTTACCAAACTTCATATTTAAGCGTTTTACGTAAAAAGAGAGATCAAGTTCGTTAATGGCTGAAATCGGACCAGTGGGAGGGGGGGTTTAGAGGGGGGGATTTTTGAAAATTCTAAATAACTCCGTTACTATACGTCGGATCGAAAAATATTATAGAATTAATCTTATTGCAAATTAAATTTACTATAAATATTGTTATATATATTTATTCTCTATCTTGAATATTAACTGAGATATTTGCATTTGTATTCTGCATGTGCTCGGCAGCAGTGGCTGTTCGGACTTTCCGCCGTGAGCTCTGGCGGCCGTTTTTGTAATTATTCGTCCCTCTCGTGAATAGGTTTAGAGGTTACTTACTACTACAGCTGTTATTAGGCAGATTTCTCTATTGTAAAACTTCACGTAGGATATCTGCTTAGTTTACGCAGCCCCTGCGTGACGGACTTTTAACAGTTTTCCCCTAGGGGAAATCGGTTATGAAGATGAGGTCGGCTACCGCGCTCAATTTTTTGTAATCGATACGAAACTCAATTGATAAGCTTTTAAAGCAAAACTAAAGATCAAGTACGTAAACTGCTGAAATCGGGCTGGGGGGAGGGTTAGGAGGTATGAATTTCGAAAATTCATAATATCTCTTTTATCGAAGAATTGTATAGAACCATTCTTATTGCAAATATAATTGGCTATACATGTTATTATAAACATATGTTCTGTATCATGAGTATTAAGAGAGATATTTGGATTTTTTTTTTTTCAGCCTTCAGTAAACCCTTACTCCTACTCAGGTCATACTAATACTAACCTGTTATATCATGCAGTGCGTTTATCTTAAGCTGAAATACCAAATATTCTTTTCATGATAACTCTATTATGCGACATAGATGCAAATTTGTTGCGTGGTGTCATCAATTAACGTTGTTGTTTACTTGATCTATAGAATATCGTATTTGTTATTTGCAAAATTTGGGCATGAAATAGTGGAGGTATAGAGAGGGGGAATTAGAAAATTCAAAATATTTCCGTTATTATGAGAAGGATCGTAAAATATTATAGGACCAATCTTGTTAAACTATCGATTCTCTACAATTTTAGTTCTATGTATTTTTTCGAAACTCAAGCATTCAGCCGTTTATTCATACTTTCTTATTTTCAGCCTTCAGTAATCCCCCAGTTCTACTCATTGGATTTTTATTTAGAAATAGAGAATATATGGGGAATGGAGATAAGTATTTTGCCATACAGCACGTGGGAAATGAGCTTCGATTACGTAACCCCTTCTTGACGGACTTTTATGCCCTCCAGGGGTTCAAATTAGCCATGTGAGTTAAGGTGTTGGCTTTAATACTCTTGGTAAAACTAGAGTTGCGGATTAGATTCAAGATGTAGAAAAGGAATTCATTACAGTCGAACTTTCTAATCAATCCCCTTCTACTCATCTGTTTTTTTTATATATATAGAAATAGGGAATACGATGTGATATGAGATCAAAAATGTGTTAAACCAGCACACAGGAAATCTGCTTAGTTTAGTAGTCCCTGTGTGACGAACTTTTATAAGTACAGATTCCTAGGACTCTTTAAACTTTAATTAATTGCTTCCAATAAGGTCTATTAAATACGTTTTGTCGAAGTCAGATTGTGCTACGTACGTTATGTTCTGCTATATCGTTGCTAATAGCACCTCCCAGATACTTTTTCTGCTGATATATATTATACTTGCCTGTTATCGCCCTAGCGGCCGCAATTTTTGTTTGATCGATACCAAACTCAAGGGGGGAAAATCAAGAATTAAAAATATCTCCGGTATTATATCATACAAAAAAAATTTTTCGAAGCTCTTTATGTACGAGATTAATCCAGCATTTTTGTTTTAGGTTTCACCCTTCAGTAAGCTGTCACTCCCCCACTCATCTCTTATTAACAATAATCTGATAACCCGTGTAATTCCTTATACCCCTAGCTTAAATATCAAATATTTTCCCCGATGAACCTTTACTACGTGCGACAGATGCTAATATGAGTCATCAATTAAATTTTTACGTTCCCAGTTCGAAAACGTTTATTTGAGCGGGAAGGGTGGAGGGGGTGGTCGAGAACTCAAAAAACTCAGTTATTATGAGCGGGATCAACATTAACAACCAACATCAAAATTAAATTAAATGCATTGAAAACAACTTGTGACTATATATTTTACACACATATAAATAAACAATAAGTAAAAATGCAACAAAATAAAAAAAGTGAACAAAAGTATATAAGGTTAAAAGAGGTTCCTGCTTGACTCTTGACAATGTGAAGCATCAGGTGAGTGAAATGAAATGTATAGTAGTAAAAAAAAACATAACAGGATACGTCAAATATTCTTTGTGTTCTATATCAAGTTACTAATATCATGTCAGTTATTTTCTTCAGCAAACTTATATAATGAATTCCTTATAAAATTAGCTCAATTTCAGTGAATATATTTAATAAAATTATAAATAATAAATTAACTTTTCTCAACAATCTTAATATCACTAAATATATAACATGCATATTTTTTTTTAATTTATTGTCATGCTTTTCTGTTAGCATTCGGTTTATTAAAGGATGGCATGCTTTATAAATGATGAGAAACTTCTCTCCAAGTCCTTTTTTTTGCGACACATATTTTTAAGCTTTATGTAATACTTGAATATTTTTTATAGTATCTAACTTGTGTATAAAACATTCTTTAGAAATGAAGTTCTTTAATTTTGTTTTTAAACAAAGAATAATTTCTTTACAGAGTTAATACAATCGAGCGGTATTTTAAAAGTGTTGCTCTTGAAAATCAAACGCTTTTCTCGAAATGTTTATATTTGTTACTGGGGATTTGAAGGATATAATACATCCTGTTTTATGCTTATGAGTTATATTATTTTTTTCTAAAATAAGTGTACGTTTTGTTTCACAAACAGTATTGTTTGGCCCTTAGACAAATATATTAAAGGAAACTACATTATTTTTGAGCCCTCTAGGAGTCTCTAGACTTTTTATAAAGAAACGTCTGGCCTGGAATCCAACAATGAGAGATGACGAAAAAGCCCTGACCACAGCTTATTTGTATCAGAATATCATACTTTTTAAATTCAGATTGCGGTTTTTTTTTTGTTGTTATCGGTCATTAGCGTTCTTAATTATCATAAGCTGTTGTGTCATACTTCGTTTTCCTGAGATTTCATTTTACCCCAATGACGATATCTGATGTACAATTCATCAGTTCAACGTTACTTCTGATCCAACTGCTTTAAAATTTCAATACTTTGCATGTCATTAGGCTATTCCATTCCAGAACAGGACTGTACTTTTTACTTCCTTGCGCAAAGAAAAGAAAGTGTTGTAGTCCCGAAAAGTTTCGGTTTTGAAATTTTTACAAAATTATCCGTATTGACCTTCCCGTATTTTAATTGGTTACGGCGTGACGTCTGCACTAAATTTTCTCTATGTAAGAACTCTATGTGGAGGAATTTTTTTTTTCTGCATATCCCATGTATATTTGCTTTATATGTGCATTTTTTTAAATACTTGTACTTATCTAGCTCTACTCAAATGCTACTAGCCTTAACCAATTTTGAGGTGCTGTGTTTTTTGAGGTGTGTTTGGTTAAAACAGGTTTCCTATGAAGAGGGAACTCATGATTAAGCGAGTGCTCCGAAAGCGCTCTTTTGCTGAGAATAAATAATTTTCAAGGAACGAAGCTGTTTTATGTTGAAAGTCTTTGGTATTAGTATTGGAATGTTGACATTTCATATTTAGGATTGTTGTATCGTCTAGTTGTTCACCTACCAATTTGATTAAAATCGACTAAGAGGAGAGCGTTTAGAGGGCGGTGGATATGAAAAGTAACTGCAAATTTCTCTGTGAGGGAGGGGGGATTTGTAAAGATTCATTTTTGTTTATGATAAAAATATCTTTAAAATTTATTCTGTAACATTTTTTGGTTCGATGCATTGAAACACAAGATATATGACCCCGTTTATAACTTTCTAATGAAATCATATTATATGAAGAGCATCAAAAACTGATGTTTGTTTTATTTAATAGGAGTGCAATGAATTCATGTGGTGTACTCATCGGATTTCTTCCTGAATGAAAATCGTCGTTTATTCAGGCACAGTCATTCATAAATATGTGTCTGATTTCTGTTTTGTATAATTAAATGATCCCCTACGTGGAGAGATTTTTAAAGCGGGAGCTATGTTGTTCCTATACAAATGCTCCTTCATCGCACACAATCATTCATTCAATAAGAGTTCAATGAAAGCAATATATGGTATTTATTATTATTATTTATTAACGTCCACTTTTTGCAACTCAGGCTAATTGGGACGGGTTATCTACAGGTTACCCCCCTTTTCTAGCCAGGGTGGGACTTAGGATGTTATTTAATGAATTTCGTCACTAAATAATTTCCTTTGCCCAGGGGAGAATCGAACTCGCCACTCTAGGTTTACCATGTGAGATTAAGGTCAACGCTTTAACTCACATGGCTAACCTGAGCCCATGTGTTTTTTTAGCTGAGAATAAAGCGGTTTATAATATAACAGCAGATTGCTGTGGTGACATGAGTAGGAGTGGCGGTTTACTGAAGGCAGAAGATTAAAAACGGCATATATCTCGGTGAATATTCAAGATACATGAAAAGAAAAATGGATGGAACAATATTTATAGCCAATTTAATTTTCCATATGACTGATTTTATACAATGTTTTTATTGAAGTTATAATAACGGAGAGGGGCTTAGATTAACCATGTTAAGTTAAAGCGTTGCCTTTAGTCTCACATGGTAATTCTAGAGTGACGAGTTCGATTCCCACCTAGACAAAGGAATTTATTTAGTGAAGGAATTCATTAAATAAAATCCGTAGTCCACCCTGGCTAGAAAAGGGTGGTAACCTGTAGATCCCAATTAGCCATAGTTGCAGAAAGTGGACGTTAATAAATCTGTTGTACCAGTGAATAAGTGGTTAAGTCCCCCTTGCTCACTGGTCGACTTAACCACTTATTCACTGGGATTACAGAAATAATAATAATAACGGAGATATTTTGTATTTTCGAAATTTCCAATTCTAAGCCCTTCCTCCTACTCGTCCGATTTCAGTCGCTAACGAACTTGGTATTTAGTTGTTTGGTAACGAGAAACAATCATTCTGACTGCTTGAGTGTTAACAACACATATATACAGCTTTCAAATTACCTCATTTTCGTCATCTCCTGGGTTGGATAGACGGACGTTTGAAGATATTTTTCGAAAACCGCGTCATGAGTACGGCCTCAACAGCTGATTTCCCTTAGGGGAAATCTATTAAAATGAAATGGCTACCTGTTGATGAGGAGGCAAAAAGGCCTCCTGGGGCCACTAATTCATGTTTAATTTCACGGGAGCTGAATCATTATAAAGCATGACGAGTAACAACCTGCGTCACAGGTTCATCAGTTGAAAGATACCTTCCCACATGTGTTCCTCGAGTAACGAGCTTCATCCGCTCCAATGAAAAACATTCAAATCACATTCAGCGGATTTCCCTTAATCGAACTCAGTTATTGATGTTCAATTTATGATTTGATTAATGAAAGCTTTCTTCGGATTCCCATCTGGGTTCATTCAAGTTATAGGAAATGCTATTAAAATGGTAAGCATTTCCACTGTACAATAAAAGTGACCCACATTAAAGCCGAATTTTATAGAACTATAGCAGTTTTACCTAAAGCTGTCCCGGAGAGTATAAAGTGTCGACTTGACACAAAATCTGGAGAGAAAGCCTGGATATTGGTCTCAGGTTCTTGTCCATTTGAGATATCTTGCGATCTCCAGACTGGTGCGGGAGATTTTTTATTTTGCAAAATGGATTCGCGTCAGGCCCTAGCTTTTTTAATTGCATATAAAATTGTACAAAAACGAAAAATTAAAACAAAAAAGTGCTGGTTACGGAAATGGGTGTACCGTCGAATTAATTTGGGAGCCGGTTTGACTCTCATTAATGTTACGGTTGGAGGATGCACATCAGTTTCAAAATTTTACTCGGATGTCTGCAGTGCAATTCGAACAACTATGAGATTTAGTAAAACATCAGATTATCAAGCAAGACACAAAATTGCGTGACCCAATTCCTGTTCATGACAAATTAATGGTCACCCTTCCTTTTCTGGCACCAGGTAAGCATGTGTGTGTTTACCAATATTTTTAGTACCTATATTTTTTTAATTACCCATATTTTTCAAATGCATTTCTCTTTCAGGAGATGCTTATAGTAGTTTGCAATATCTTTACCAGATTCCACCTTGTACAATTACAGGAAAATAGTTATCGAAGTATGCTAAGCTAGTTATGATAACTTAAAGAAAAAATATTTAAATGTAATTTCTAAATTTCAAAATGCTTAAAAAATAATTTAAAATATTTAAAAATAATTATGAGGTGATTTCTAAATAACTTCTTCAAATGCACTAATTTTCAAATCTCGATTTCTGTATAATTTGTGTATAATATTCCAAAAAAAATCCTTTTCCTCGTAAAGATTAATGAAATTAAAAATTTCTTCGTCTGTCCAGTGCCGTACACTCATTTTACCAAATTTAATAAACACAAAAGAATATTTTTTTTTGGAAAAAAAACACCCTCTTTGATAGAAATCTAAGCAAGTCTCAGACTGAGGTCTCAGTTCTTCCAACAATGTCGGAAGACTTGAGACTAGAGGCCGAGACCAGGAATGAGCCTGTCCACTCGTGACAAATCCTGCCTCAGAGACTTGTACTCTCCGCTCTTCGAGACCCCTCTCAGACCCATATACATTTGAGACTCAAGTCTCTAGACTGCTCACGAGACAATTTGTCTCAAGTGGACACTTAACTTAACACTGTGTAAAATTAGCTAAAATTTGAAGAAGCGCTAAAACCAGTTATAGGATTTAGGAAGTTTATCAGATTCAAGAGAATGACATTGGAAAAACTGTTTATAAGTTCAAAACATGAGTTGGTGTTTCTGATTATGTAAGTTATCACTGACTTAAGATATTCATTATCACCCTACTACAAGGCTATTTTCTAGTTCTCTATAATTGCACTCTGGAGGTGGCTAATCTGACTAATATGGAGAAAACCTTGAGGTGCCTTATACAATCCGCCTACACTGCGCATGGGGACGATGTGTTGAACACTGGTAGCAATATCGCAGCTGGTACTGTGGAAGAGTTTGCACGAGCAGAGCAAGGTCTAGATTTCTAGGAGCAGATATGGAGGTCTCTTGCTGTACTCCATGGCTTACGAAGGTAGCAAAGAGTTAGGTCCTGCAGGCCTTAAGATGGCGACAAAGACCCAGGCTCGTCTTCTAGGAATAAGAATGTGGCGAAAACCTAGGTGCGGTAGGGCCAACGAAGATGGAGAAGACATACCCGTAGGTCCTGCATTGCTTAAGATGGTGCCAAAGACCCAGAATCTGCTCTTCATAAGAAGGTGACAAAAGCCTAGGTCTGGTAAGACTAAAGAAGATGGCAAAAACGTATCTAGGTCTAGTAAATCTTCAGGAGATGGAGAAGAAATAGGTCCTGCAAGGCTTAAGAGGGTGGTAAAGACCTAGGTTCTGCAAGACTTAAGATGGCAAAGACCTAGGTCCGGTAAGAAGTGTATTTGACATTTTGTATTGTGAGTATTTGGCAGGAAATAAGTGACTTCATTCATAAATTTTAGTTAAACCATCGGGTGAACATAAATACAGATAAATATACATTTGAAGAAAATGAATATTTTTTTAGAAGCATATATTTTTGTTTACTTTCCTTTCTTCAAAGAAAGGTCACTTTGATTTGGAGTAAAAAAATGGTTAATGTTTATTCTCAAGAACCATTATTATCAGTAGGTTGATTTGGAGTAAAAAAATGGTTAATGTTTATTCTCAAGAACCATTATTATCAGTAGGTTGATTTGGAGTAAAAAAATGGTTAATGTTTATTCTCAAGAACCATTATTATCAGTAGGTTGATTTGGAGTAAAAAAATGGTTAATGTTTATTCTCAAGAACCATTATTATCAGTAGGTTGATTTGGAGTAAAAAAATGGTTAATGTTTATTCTCAAGAACCATTATTATCAGTAGGTTGATTTGGAGTAAAAAAATGGTTAATGTTTATTCTCAAGAACCATTATTATCAGTAGGTTGATTTGGAGTAAAAAAATGGTTAATGTTTATTCTCAAGAACCATTATTATCAGTAGGTTGATTTGGAGTAAAAAAATGGTTAATGTGTATTCTCAAGAACCATTATTATCAGTAGGTATCACTTTGTTTAATGTGTTAACGTTATTAAAGCTAACTATATAAACGGGTTGTAATTTATTTTTGTTTCAATATATTTGCTATTTGTACTTAAGTGCTATAAATTAAACCACGCAATGTGACGCATTTGCTAAAGAAGAATTCATATAATGAGCTCTTGTTTATTGTTAGAGAGCTATTAATAATGGTCACCAGATGATGGCACAACATAAATAAACAACGATACAAAATTAAATATAAACTATAAATGTGTTTAATTTCAAAGATAACAAAAATAGATTTTTTATGGCTTCTCGTTAGTCAAGGTCTCATGAATGTAGTTAGTAACATTTAATTTCTAGAAATAACTAAGTCTAATACACTCAATAGAAACTATGTTCCTTATGTTTCGTTTTATATATATATATATATATATATATATATATATATATATATATATATATATATAATTGCGATATCAGATTTAAAAATGAAAAAGGAGAAATTCATAACGACGATGAATAAGGGAAAACTACACTAAATTCAATTTTCCAAGTTTCATTATGTAACTAAATAGTATGGCCGCGTTCGTAGAAATGTAGGTAAACTGCACAAAAAAAAAAACACGAAATCTGTGTAGATCTGTTGCTCAGGTAGAATTACTATGAAGTAAATTGAATGTTTAAATAGGTGATTTTAATGAATTATTGGGTTATCAACTGAAGCCCGTCAAGCAAGTGTTTCCTAAAGCAGATTTCCAACATGCAGTAATATTATTATGACGTCATCCCACATTCTATTTTCTATTTTCCAGTAATAATACGCCCTTGTAAACAGAATTAGAAATATAATGGGATGTGAACATTAGTAGTAGGGGTTAAGTTAAGACCGAAAACTAAACAAGAAATAACCTTGAGTTAATATTTGAGACAACTTAAGCCCAAGGATTACACTTATATTGCTTGCCCACTTCGTCAGGAAAATACAGCAAAACACCTGAGCACTATTTTGCAAATTTCCCCTGAGGGAAAACAGCAGTTGAGGTCTTACTCATGACAGGATTTTATTTACTCGTTTTATGTAAAAATAAAGATCATGTTCGTTAATGGCTAAAATAGGACCATTAGGGGTCGAGGCGGGTTTCGAGGCGAAGAATTTCAAAAAATTCTAAACATCTCCGTTGTTATACTTCAGATCTAAACATTGCATAGAATCAATCTTATGCGAGTATGATTTTCTATAAATGTTGTGTAAATACATGTTTTCTCTATATTGAATTTTAAATAAGATATTTCCAAATTTTAGTTTTCAGCCAGCAGTAAACTCCCATCCTACTCATGCCAAATCAACAAAAAGCTATTATATTATGAATCACTTTATTTGAAGCCTAAATACCGAATATTGTTCTCATAGAACGCTATGAGATAAATGCAGATACGTGAAATCTGCTTAGTTAACGCAGCCCTTGCGTGACTGACTTTTTTCTGATGCAGCTGCAAGAGTATTGGAGATTTCGAGAAAAGGTGGAAGTGACCCATGGAGACAAAAAATGGACCTTCTTGATGCAACGCTAGCTTTAAACCTTCTGTATGCTTCTTAAATGTGGAACTTAAGATACCTAGAATCTATTGGAGTAGTACATCTAAAATTTCAGAAGCAACTATTTAGATGGGCAAGGATCACATCTAACTGACTACATTGTGCACTGAGGAACTTGAAGAAGCTTCTTGAGCAACAATGTTATGAAGAAAATCGTCAAAGCCTCGTTCGAGTTATCACTTATGCCTGAAGAGAGGTTTCCAAGGCTCGACTACTTTCACTGGTCACAACAGATCCTGATGTAACCTTTAACTGGGTCACCTAAACTAGGTCACTAGCTGCTCTTTATGACTGCAGAGAAGAGTTCCCCTACAGTATATACAAACTGGATTATTAAGGAAATTCTGTCAGGACTAACTAAGCAGATTTTCCACGTGGGTCACGTATTTGCATTTATCTCCAAACGTAAAAGTTCAATAAGAACAATAGTCGGTATTTAGGTTTCATAATATAACAAGCTTCTTGTTAATATGACATGAGAGGGGTGGGGGTTTACTGGAGACCGAAAAATAAAATAATAATTCCGACGAGCAGGAGCTTCGTAAACTAGTAGTTTTTCCTTGTGAAGTTTAACAATAGATAAATCTCCATACTGGTAACACAACACCACCTATTAAGTGAATAAGTACAAACAGAAATAAAAAAATCATTCAGTCGTCTGAAATGCAAATTATCAGTTGTGTCAACCTCTCACCGCTAAGAAAAACAATTACTGAAATATATCAGAATATAACAAAATAATTTTATCGAAAACTATTTAGTAGATCTAGTACTGTAATTTATAATAAATCAGAATAATTTTTACCTCAATCATTCAAATTTTAGTAGTCCAAGAACTTAAGACAGGGGAAGGGGAGTCACCAGAACATATTTGCATGTATCTCGCACAATAAAGGCCTCTTGAAAACAATATTTGGTGTTTACGCTTCGAATACTGTGGTTTATTATAATACCGACTATTGTTTATGTAACACGAGAAGAAGTGGGTGTTTGCCGAAGGCTGAAAACTGAAATATGCTATTATCAAGGTTAATGCTCATGATAGAGAACAAATGTATATAAGAATATGTATAGTACATGTTATTTGTAATGAGATTGGTTCTGTGCAATTTATCGATCCGACTTATAGAAACGGAGAAATTTCGAAAATCCACCCTCTGACGTCCGATTTCAGCCTTTAAGGATCTCAATCTTTTTTTATATAAAACAATTAAACATCGATATTTCAGTTACAGGATCGATGGAAATTTGAATTATATATTAGATCATGTCACGGGGATAATCTTATTAGCCGATTTATCTCAAAGGAAATATAGCCGTCTCATGGCCGTAATCAATAAATTCATTCAAAAGTTCTGCTAAGATTTGTATTTGTGTGAGACCGAAAATGATTAAATCTTATTGAATGATTGTAGATAACGTTTTATTTGATATAAAAATTAGTTATCATTATGTAAAACAGATACATTAAGTGTATTTTCTTCTTAAGGGAAATCAGCCATTGAGGTCGTACTCATGACGCGATTTTCGAAATATTTCCTCAAATGTCCATTGATCCTACCTAGTAAATGAAGAAAAGTCCGCCACGCAGGGGCAGCGTAAACTAAGCAGATTTCCCAGGGGAATGTTTACTAACAGATAAGTCTACATTCTGGTAACACCACCGTGAATGCTAAGGGAATAAATACAAACGGTAATCATTAATTTACAAGTTAATAATATCTACAACGGAAAGCGTCTGAATTGTAAACAGACAGGCGACCAACTTCACAGCGCTGAATATAAAGAATTGTACTAGACCGGCTATCTGAATATAACATATTAATTTTCTTGAAAAATATTTAATATGGGTAGTGGAGTAATTTGAAATGAATAATTTCTATCTTAATCTCACAGATTTTAGTATTTCAAGAACAGAAGAAGAGGGGCGGGGGTCAACAGAACGTATTTGTTTGTATCTCATATGATAAAGGATTATTGGAAACAATATTTGGTATTTAACCTTGCAATGAACTGGTTCATGATATAACAACTTATTATTAATATGACACTAGTAGGAGCGGGGGTTTACTCAAAGCGGAAAACTATAAAATCCAAATATCTCGGTTAATAATCAGTATGCGGAAAATATGTAAAGGACAATATTTATAGTACATTTAATTTGGGAATAGGATTGTTTGTATGCAATTTTCCGATCCGACGTATAGTAACTCAGATATTCCGAAATTCCTCCCCTCCCCTGGTTACCCCCCCCCGAGTTAACGAACTTGATCTTTCTTTTTACATAAAACGACTAAATATCCAGTTTGGTAACGATTAAACAATAATTGCGACCGCTAGAGCGGTAAATTGTTGATCACACACACACACACACACACACACACAATGTCTATAATTTGTAGAAGGATTAGGCATCTGAAATTTGGGGAAGATTGAATGCGTAGCTATGAGTGAGTAGAGTATACTCAACGCTTCGTAAACTAAGCAGATTTTCCAGCATTAATAGTTAAACAAGAATTTTCGAAATTTTTCTTCAAATGTCCATCCTACCTAGTAGATGACGAAAATGAAGTCCGTTCAAAACTGTATATACATATCTATATATATATATATATATATCTATATATTTGTCTGTTACCACTCTAGTGGTCGCAATTTTTGTTTGATCGGTACCAAACTCGTTTTATGTAAAAAGAAAGATCAAGTTCGTTAACGGCTGAAATCGGACCAGTGGGAGGGGGGGGGTTTAGATGGGAGGATTTTCGATAATTCGAAATATCTCCGTTACTATACGTCCGATCGAAAAATTGTACAGAATTAGTCTAATTGCAAATTAAATTTACTATAAATATTGTTTTATACATTTATTCTCTAGCTTGAATATTTACCGAGATATTTGCATTTTTTTTGAAGTCAGGCTGAAATGGGACAAGAGGGAGGGGGGTTTAGAGGGAGGATTTTGGAAAATTCGAAATATCTCCGTTATTATGTATCAGACCAAAAAAATTTTAAAGGTTTAGGAATGGAGAATTTTGAAGGTTGCCATTATTATAGGTCCAATCGAACTATTGTATAGAACCAATCTTATTGCAAATTAAATTTACTATAAATATTTTAATATGCATTCATTCTCTATCTTGAATATTAACCGAGATATTTGTTTTCTATGAAGTCTCTGTGACATGTGGTCGGGTATAGTTCGGATTAGGTCGGCCGTTTCCGTAACTACTCGGCTCAGGCAGAAGCTTCTTCTAAACTTACCTGTCGTTTCTAACCTTACCTTACCTTCGTTACTTTGTGAGATTTATGCAAATACGTTCTGTTCATCCGCCCCCTCCCTTCTTTAGTTCTTGGACTACTAAAATTTGAGTTATTAAAATATAAATTATTCTTACAATTCAGAAGCCGTTTCAGTTGGGAATTTATTTTAATTAACTGAAAGATTTCTCATTACCGTTTGTATTTAATCAAGGTGGTGTTGTGTTACCAGAATGAAGATTTCTCTATTGTAAAACTTCACATGGGAAATCTGCTTAGTTTACGCAGCCCCTGCGTGACGGACTTTTTTCTATGTTACCGAGACAGTCATACTCGAGCCGGTGACCTTGGTCATTGAGCTAGCATGACAATGCGACAAGGCGCGAGCCCTCCACAACAAACGAGTCATAACAAGCACGCGCCACCGGGTACGTCACAGTTCTTCGGGTGAACGACTCCGCCAGATACCCGTTCCCCCAGATGGCTCCCCTCTCGGACCAATCCCCTTCCTACCCGTAGTTCTTGCATCAGCATCCCCCTCCCCTCCCGTCCTCCCCACCCCTCTTCGCCCCCTCCCTTTGATATTTCACAACAGAATCTCACTTCTCGCTCAAGCTTCGTGTGATCTGCCTGCGTTCTGCTGTTTCCTGTGCCAGAAGTGGTTTCTTCGTCTGATTTTTTTCGCTATTTCGCTTTGCCTGTTTTATTCGTTGTTATTCCTCAGTATTCAAAATGTAAGTACCTTGGTAGTTGCTGTTTATGTGTGGTGATATTATGCGCATGCTCATTCTATTTATATAATGCACTTTACTTATTTTTAAAAAAACATTCCTTTCAATGATTTATCTACTACCCATTTTTTGTAATATTTACTTCTCATTTGATCAGATTTAATTAATTACGTTTAAATTTGAATAAAATCAATTGTTTCAGTGCTTCTTTATTTTCTGCAATTATCTATGAGTCACCAATTAATAGATTAACGTACAAATTCCATATATGTTTAAAATATATAACCTCATTTCTGTATGATCTAAAAGTCCTATAAGAAAAGAGAATCATTTCTAATTTAATATAATTTTGTTCAGTTTATTACTTTATTACAGAGTCAATAGAAGCCGTGCGTTTGTGTGTAATTTTGTGAATAATTTGTGCCACATTTGGTGATGATATCAGGTTTTATGAGTGCCGATGACAGGAGGTGGGGGAGATAAACCCTTATCTTTCTTCAAAGTTTGTTATCTCTTGTTATCTAAACTTGTGTCGTAATGTTTACGACCATTCTAACTAATATCTTCTGCAAGAGAAATTTATGATATTAATTATAGAAGAATTTTATGAAGAACTATACTTATAGAACATTCTTTTCATCAGGTTTTATGCCTTTATTATATATAAAGTTTTGAGCTTCTTTAAATTAATTTTTCAGTTCTAATAAAGACGCTAAGTTTTGTAAGTTAATATTTTTGCATGAAAATTTCTGACGAAATGACGCAATTCCAGAGGGCAGATTACGTCCATTTTGAAGATCAACCATCCGTGTGTCCTTCAAATAATAATTGTATTTTTATATCTATTATGTTGTGTAATGCATGTTATATAATACATACCCTATTTAATAGTGCAGATTTCCTCATGCATCCTCCATGATGACTTTCATTCTAACATTCTCCAATACTTAAGCTATTTATCTTCTGTCTGGTTTATCAATAAAAAATTAATATGCTTTAAAACAATTTTTACAACATTATATAATACTCGTCTATCTCATTTAACAGCCTTTATAAATAATGGTCTTTGTACTCATTTCAACATTATTTATTTTCTTACAAAATTATCAATAGGAATAATTTTCTTTTTCCACGTCAAAATAAAAAAAAAACTTGGAAAACATACTTCAGCATTCTGAAGATACATAAATTATTGAGTATATTGAAGTTTTAAAATTAAAAATAGGCAATTCAGCAATACACTAGTTTTTAGAGACACTTTCATTAAACAATTGTATTAAAACAATATAGAATTCCTCTCCAGTCAGACTTCAACAATTTACAGCTGTGGCCCACCCCCCCCCACCACCAATTTAATTGACTCCTAAAATATATCCAAGTTATACACATCCTTGTAACCAGGTTCATTGGATGTAACTCTTCTTTGGTACTCTGTAATTTTAGAAACTATGTGAAAAATCGTTTTAAAAAATACGTTTTTGAGGGACAAGGGTTATAACAATGAAGATCTTTCGGCTTGCAGTAACTGTCAATAAATTTACGTTGTGTAAATATACAAGTGGCATTGACTCAGACTTTCAGTTTTGATTGGGGTGGGGGGGGGCATGAACCAAAGATAATAAGATAAGAAATAAATGACTACAATTTATATTATGTATAAAAAGTGTTATTACAAACAAACAAATTTATTGTGTACAAGACATTCGAACATAATTATCACATACTTATTTGTTATTGACGTTTCTTTTACGTTTTGTTTTCTTCATCAAATCATTGCCCTCCCCCCTCCCCTCTCGTCTATGAACCTGAACTTTTGTGAACTCTAATTTGATTGGAAATTTGCTCTAACTTGATTCTTCTTCCTTGGTCGTGGGTAATGTAGAAGTCATTTCTAATTATGATCTATTACTAAATATTTTTTTTTTAACTTCCTCCATTCCAGAAGCTTTACAACTAACTACTTGAAAATTATTTTAAAATGGAACCTTAGTATTGCTAGTATTGCTTTTAATGATTGAATATCACTTATTTAGTTCAGAGATCAACTGTTCATATTTCGTTTGTACATATTGCTAACTTATGTTATAGAGTTTCAATATTTCACGATGAACGACAGAAGAAACCAGTTATAGGATTGTTCATAAGCAATTTCTCCATACTTTTATTAATTCTTCTTTTACGACATTCTTTATGAATATTGTGACCCCCATTGCTAATAGTTATCTGATAATAAACAATTAATGTAAACTCATGACTTTGTTTATCTAATGCACGTGAGTCACTATAACTGACACTAGAACGACAATTTTAAACTAATTTCAGTGAATAAGTTTGTAGTTCGTTAAATTTAATAACTTTAACGGAATAAAACAAGTCAGGTAGTTGTGGAGAATGACAACTAAGGTTTTCCGTTATTATTTGTCTGTTACCGCTGTAGCGGTCGCAATTTTTGTTTGATCGTTACCAAACTCGATATTTAGTAGTTTTATGTAAAAAGAAAGATCAAGTTCGTTAATGGCTGAAATCGGACTAGTGAGAGGGGGGGGGTTTAGAGGGGAGGATTTTCGAAAATTCGAAATATTTCCGTTACTATACGTCGTATCGAAAAATTGTATAGGATCAATCTTATCGCAAATTAAATTTACTATAAATATGGTTATATACCTTTATTCTCTATCTTGAATATTAACCGAGATATTTGCATTTGTATTCTGTGTGTGGTCGGCAGGAGTCGGCTGTTTGGTACTTTCCGAAGAGAGCTCTGACGGCCATTTTCGTAACTCTTAGTCGTGACGGACTTTTATTTGTTCCAAACTCTATTTACGTTGGCTCAATGGTTTTTCCGTCGAGTTATCTACAGTTTACAACTCTTTTTACAGTCATAGGATTTACGAATGCAGGTCGTAAAATTTGCCAATAATTATAATTTTGTTTCATCTTGGGAATAGAACTCACAAATAGCCAATATGCATCTTAGATCTTCCAGTTATTCAGTTTTTTTAGGAGATTTTTATGAGGATCAAAATATCTAAGACTGTTCAATAGTGAATATTCCATTTCACATATCCTTGCCTTTGTCAATAATCAAATAACATCTAAAATGTCATTAAAAATTTTCATGAGATAGTCCTGCCACCCCCCCCCCCCACACACAATTACAACAAATCACCTGACAATAAGTGCCCGTGTTTCACTAAAACTCAGAGGGTCAATTTTAGCAGATATCCCTTACAAGAAATCAGCTATTTTGATTGCACTCATGAAAAGATTTTTGAAATATTTCCTCAAATGTCCATCGATCCTACCTAGGATATTACGAAAAGGAGGCCCTTCTAACATGGAGTATATATATATATATATATATATATATATATATATATATATATATATGTTACCTCGGATGGTCACAGTTTTTTTTTTTTTTTATCATTACCAAACTCGATATTTAATCTTTACATTTAAAACTAAAGATTAAGTTCGTTGACGACTGAAACTGGACCAGTGGGTGGGAGGGTTAGGGGGGTTTGTGGGGAATCTCGAAAATTCGAAATATCTTCGTAATTTAATAATCTCCCTCATACAAAAAATTGTGTATCACCAATCTTATTGTACATTTAATGTTCTATAAATCTTGTTATTTACATTTTTCTCTGTCTTGAATACTAACAGAGATATTTGCATTTTCTAGTTTTCAGCCATCAGTAAACCCCCACTCCTTCTTATGGTATGTTAACCCTTCACAGACAAGGAATATGAAAATTACAGTGCAGGCAAGCTGGGTCATGGGTGACACAGTCATATTTATAGCACATTTTTTTCATTTTAACAAAAATATTCCAGTTGTTGTTGTTTTTTTTATATAAAAAAAGAAAGTATAGTTTGAAAAATGTATTTTATTTAGCAATATACATAATATGATAAAAATACAAAAACTTACATTAGTAGTAACTATACTTAAATTAGCAGGAACGTAGAGTTCCAGACCTTTGGTACCTTTGGTATCCGTATAGGATAAAAGATAAAAATTAAACGAGTAGACTCCTAGAAGGGAAAAAATAAAAAAATTCCAGCTATAAAATACAAGAAAATTTAATAAAATCTTAGTGATTAAATAATTTTCAGTAAGTTATCAGTCTTCCATTCCATCCGGCAGTCCAGCAATAATTTTTCCTTCTCTGAACAGTCAAAAACTTTCCAGATCAAAATAAATAGTTTAAACTCTTACAGAAAAAATATATATAAAAAAATACTCTACGGAAAAAAGAATAAGAAAATATGAGGGATAAAAAATCAAAAAAAGGGAATAAACTCTTAGTAATGAAAGTTCACTAATACTTCAAACTCAGAACAATCTTCTATTTCTTCATCTTCTTCAGGTGAGACTCTGGTAATGCAATGAGAACAAATACTTAGCCTATGCTCAGCACATAGGCTGCGATTACAATGAGCTCAGTTTGATGTACCCTTACGATCTCTTGATTTTTCACAAAAAGCACACCGACGTCTTGAAGTGCTGGGTCCAGGCTGATTCTCAATTTCTTTTTCATCAACTCTGGGAAGGAGGGGAGGGGTACCGTGCACTCCCCCTCCCCTCCTTCCTCCACTTTACTCAGAATATTATTTTTACCAACCTCTGGGTCACCGGCGACCCAGCCTTGCCTGTGAAGGGTTAAAAATAAGCTGTCATGGATCATGGACCACTTTATTCTAAGCGTAATACCAAATATTCTTTTCATTGAGCTATTATGTACGAGATACACGTTCTCTGTTGAAGTCAATTTATATTATATTATACTACATTTTTAACCGTTTCATGGAACACTTAAGCTCTTAGTCGTTAATGGCTGAAATCAGAACTGGAATACGGTACGTTTAGATGGGGGGATTCGAAAATCTAAAATATCTCCTTTATTATGAGCCAGATCACATAATGTTATAGAATTAATCATGTTAAAATATTGATGCTCTAATTGTTACAAATATTAAGACGAGGCGTTACAAAAACATGTCTAACAGAGTTTAATAAAATGGAGTGAAAGTGTAAAGTGTTTTTAAAAAGTATCCCTTTGCCGTCCAGCCATAATTTTCATGAAGCATTTTTCTATTCAATTTCAGCAGACAAATAAGAATGACCCTTACTATGTATATTCTAATACATAAATACTATATGATTCTTTATTATAAACATAATCTCCACCCGCTATGTAACTTAATTCTTTGAGTGTGCTCTCTGAACTATGTATAAGTGGCTCGTACAGCTGACAGCATTCTAAATCAGAATAGACTAATTGAACTACGCATTTGCAATTAGAGATAACTATTAAATCTATATGAAATGGATAAAATGCCAAAATATCCAGACGAAACATTTCAAAAAGGGACTCTAATAGTTTTGTTAGTCATTCTTGTTGAACTAATTCTTTCTCTGAAAATGTTGTCATCAGAAGTCAGAAACCCCATGAAGCTCTGAGATCATTGACACGAAATTCACGATCTTGGCACGTTTCCAACATTCCACATCTCTTTTTAAGAGACGACTCTCTTAAGTCGTAAAATAAAATTAAATATGTCTATTGCTGTCTCAAAAGATTGCTTGTACACTGTACTAATGGGCTCAAATACATTTTTCTAAACGAAAATCTAGGACAAATTGAATAAATAACTGGAGAGACGATGACGTGGCTGACTACGGAATTGCCTCAACTCCGCCCACTGCTCTTCAACATTTAATTTGCTCGGATCAATAACAGTAAGTTCGGGCGTTTCCGGTTTCCAACATAAATATTGCAGAAGGAAATTAAATTCAGACAAAATTAATAATCTGGCATTCAGTCTTTTTACCGTATACTCTTTGCCTGTATTCAAGGTGTTTGTTTTCTTTTTTCTATAACTGTGTTGATGTCTTAGAAGAAATTTTGAAACTGCAAGATCTGAGCGTCTCACAAATGACGAGTAAGTTTACTTCGACTGTCAACAAGATTAGCCAAGAACTTTATGTTTTCAGTGGGCCTAAGCTCTCTGCGCGTTATTGAAGTAAGTTATCCATATCCCCTTATTAGCAGATTTTCCTTAGGGGAAAAAATTTCTTCAAATGTCCATCGATCCTACCTAGGAGATGACGAAAATGAGGTCCTTTCAAAATTATATATATATGTGTGTTAACGCTCTAGCCTAGCGGTCGTAATTTTTATTTGATCGTTACCAAACTCGAAATTTACTCGTTTTACGCAAAAAGAAAGATCATGTTCGTTAATGACTGAAATCGGACAAGTGGGAGGGGGGATTTTCGAAATATTTCGGTTATTATTCGTCGCATCGAAAAAATGTATAGAACCAATCTTATTGCAAATTAAATTTACTATATACATCGTTATTTACTATATACATTGTTATATACACTTATTCTCTTACTTATTTGCATTTTTAATCAGTGTGTGGGGATAACGGACGCGATGAGATCGGCTGATGTCGATTGTATTCGTAAGTTTCGGCCGTTTTGGTAACTGTTCGGCTCTCGTTTGGAGATTTCTCTATTGTATAAGTTAGTTAGCTTAGTTTACGGAGCCCCTGCGTGACGGACCATTTTCTTTTGGCGTTCTTAAAAATGACAAAGCAATCATTTCCAAGGAAATTATACAACTCATAAAATGTCCTTATCCGCTAAAAATCCCTCACGCCTCAGTATCTTCCTTTTTAAAACCTAGTTGCCTGAATACTCTGAGAATTAACGAGATCGCACCATTGACTGTCATGGCTCCTGGTTGTCATTAAACTCGTATTTGGGATTTCTGGTATTCTCGTCGAACACTACCAAGCCTTCGTTTAATGCCAAAAATGTCAGCCTTGTGGTTCAAATGGTTTGAAAACCGAAGCCTGGTGTCATAAAGAGATTAGAATGTGTGGCCATAAAGTGTGGTACATTAAGAAATTATTTTTTTTTTGGAGCCATTCCCCCCCCCCCCCCTACCCAGTCTACTACTAAGTGAGATACACTACAAACACCTTTATTAAACTCTAGACCTTTGTACTAATTATAGCTGAGTAATTACTCTCATTGTGTTGCGAGTAAGAGCTGCCTCTTAATCATATGAAAGCTAATGTTAACAGCTGAGGGATCCAATTAGACTTCAATCAGCCGCAATGTTAGTACTTTAAGCCCTCCCCAAAACAACTCAAGGCATTAGATGGTACTATTACTTGGAAGAGACATCTGTTGCTGGGTAGGGTCAGCGTATGGAATTGGAGCATTGTTAGTGAAAATCAATAGCAAGGTAAACACAGCGCTACCAACGGAAATATTTCACATTAAAGGCTCTGTATCCTCCCTCCGTGTCATTGGATTCCTCGTGCATGACTTACTTCCCTCTCTATGCTTAAAAAGGCCGTACAGCGCAAAAACTAAGCAAAATTCCCTTGAGAAATTCTACGACGTTCCTCTGGCCATGCTCAGGACGAAATAAGTAATACCTCCTGATTCATATTTCACAATTAGGCTCTCATGAAACGTTTTATTTATTTATTTAGGTCTGTCGCAATTTCAGCGGTTCACACTGTCTCATATTATGAAAATAAATGAAATGTTAAAATATCTACAGACGTTGGTAAATTCACGGTTATATTTTCTCCAGTGGATATTAATGGGAGTAGAAAGTCAGTTATTTAAGCCTACGATTCCATTTAAGTGTTAAATGTATGATCTTTAGGGCTCAGGTTGGCCGTGTGAGTTAAGGCGTTGATCTTGGTCTCGCATGGTAGACCTAGAGTGGTGAGTTCCCGCCCTGGGGAATAAAAATTTATTTAGTGACGTACTCATTAAATATATTCCTTAGTTCCACCCTGGCTATAAGGGGGTGGTAACCTGTAGATAGCCCGTCCCAACTAGCCTTAGTTGCTAAAAGTGGACGTAAATAACAAAAAAAAAAAAAAGTTAAATGTGTCTGAACAGTTGTATCTCTTGGAGGTGTTTCATGATAAAAGCGATGTAAGGGCTGTTGTTGTGTAGTAGTACTGAAAGCTTGATGGGCAAGTTCTTGTCCGTTATTAGTCTGCAGTCTGTAAGTAACTGTTTGATGGTTGTGGTTGGTTGTGTATTACACAGTGTTCATAAAGTTGGTTCAGTCCTTGTCATGAGGTGCCCGTGTGTTATCCGCGACTCTAGCATTCGCATCGAAAACTATATTGCCGTGTCAAGGAGTAAAACATTTTGGAATTTCAGATTTCAAAGACTGGTTTCTTGAAGTACGGCTCAACGAGAGACCATTGGCAAGGCATGGGACACATTTTTACTTTCTCCTCTTTTCATCAGGATACAAATGTGCGCATTTGATGGGTTTGTTGAATATAAGTTTGATACATACAATAACGGATTGACGAACCGAATGCTAGATTTGCAAGAGTTCGTGACTGACTCCCGAAGGTTAGTGATAAAGTGGCCAAGATCATCGTGGTTTGAATATCGGGCATACACCATTTTCTTTAACAGCCCTTCGAGATTGGAATGCCGTCTCCTAGTATTAGGTGGGCATTAATGACCTACTTGGATAAGCAAGGTGACTCAGAACGTCACACAAACGGGAGGATGTTCATGGTTTGGTCAGTCTGGCACACTGTTCAGGATTCCAAAAAGTATGGAGGTATCGGGACTAGATTTTGAATTGGAACCTCTTTGCTATGATATGCTTTGAGTCTAGCAAAAACCCTTAAGGGAAATAAGCTATTGAGGTTGCACTCATGGCGTGACTTTCGTAAAATATCCATCGACCTTTTTTAGGAGATGACTAAAATTATATATACAATTTTTAAATGTCTTACATTTGTAAAACTAAAGATCGCATTCATTAATGACTGAAATCGGACGAGTGGGAAGGGGATTTTGAAAATTTGAAATTTATCTTTTTAATTTAATTTCCTAGGAATGCTGCCATATAAATTTGTCCTCTATCTTAAATATTAACTTAGCTAGTCTTTTTTCGTTTTTAGCCTTCTGTAAACCCTTACTTCTACTCAACGGATTTATACTTCAGAATAGAGAACCTATGTTGAGATTAGAACGTTGGAAATCTACTTAGTTTACATAGACTTTCCTTGTTTTTTAACAGTTCTTCACTCAGAAGTTTGCTACTCCTTTATCCCAATTTTCACTTGCACTACAGTTGCATTAGCAAACTTTCTCTATCAACTTGCTAAATAGTTTTGTATTTGATAACTGCGCTACAAGTACATTACTCTCATACCTCTTAATCTCATGGCTGCCAGTTCAAACATGTTTTGAAGCGTTTAGATCCATATTTTCATCATTACACATTTGAAATTAGTTACACTTCAAACCTCATTTGCATACATTTCTTTATTTGTCACTATATTTGGATGATGACGGAAACAGTTTATTCAGACTTGTTATTTATAGCCTTCATCAGCCAGTTATGAATATTGATGAGGTTACACATCTGCACTACCTAGTGTACGATTTCCATAATTAAATATACCTTTTGATAATGCAGTTATAGGAATGACTCATCGCCATTATTTCTTGTAACCAAATAAATATTAATGCGCTCAAAGTCGGAAAGGACTGTATTTTCTTGAGTGTCATTCCTTTATTCGAATAGATTCCTAATAATAACGTAAATTATTGCAAAGGTTAGAATACATCAGCTACCCATAGTCTGTTCCATTTATCTTTTATGGGGCATTATTGTTGGTTTTTCCACTCACTACGCCCGATGAACGTTTCATAACCAACGGAACTTGAATATTTTCGTGCATTGCTTCTCAAAGAAAGTTTTGAATGTATGTCAATGAGATTAATATACTGTCGCTATATCCTAAGGCTAAATAATTATATTCGGTGAATAAGTTAAGAAAATGCCTCGCGTGACACGCACCTTGACATGTCTTGTTGTTTACAACTTGAAATTTAAGCTGCAAATGATATTTTAACTGATATAATAGCCTCAACTAATAATTGCAAAGGTGGGAGTGGGGTTATACTGAGGCCAGAAAAGGAAAAAAATG
The DNA here is from genome assembly GCA_019009955.1 of Riptortus pedestris. Taxonomy (NCBI): domain Eukaryota; kingdom Metazoa; phylum Arthropoda; class Insecta; order Hemiptera; family Alydidae; genus Riptortus; species Riptortus pedestris. The sequence continues at coordinate 114,943,484 of CM032231.1, forward strand.
CATATAAATCCATAAATATTAGAAATTGAGATAAACGGGTAGAATAATTGTGGAGCATTATTTTAGGAACGGGAAAATTGTTTATATGACACTTTTCGAACCATCGCATCGTATATTTGACACCTTGTCTAAATTTCTACTTCTGAATAAAAAATTCAAAATATCTCTGTAATTATGACTCGGATCAAAAAGTTGAACCAATCTTGTTACAAATTCAATTTATACAAACGTTGTTAGATACATTACTTCTTTATCTAGAACATGACCGAGATATGTTTTTTTTTAATTGTTAGCCTTCAGTAAACTCCCATTCCTGCTCATCTCATATTAACAATAAGCTGATAAATCATGATGAAGTTGCACTCACTACGCGATTTTCGAAAAAATGCTTCAAATGTCCATCGATCCTACCTAGGAGATGCCGAAAATGAGGTATGTTAAAAATTGTTTATACTTATACAGGGTGTTCCAACTTCCCGTGCCACCCCCCCCTTAAAATCACCAATTGTACTAATAAAAGCCTGAAAATTGGTGTGCCATAATTGTGACCCCTGAAGAATTTTTTCAGTCCATATTTAACCTCGTAATCTTCTCCAGCGACCATAACTTTGGAATGTCATACTTTTTATGACGGATTCTAGCAGGAAATCAAATTTTAAAACGAGTTTATATCGGTGAAGTTTTTGATTTGACGCACCCTTTAGCCGTAAAATGCACAAATCATTATTTCAGAAACGGCACATTTTATTGAAAATGCTGCTACATAAAAGTTGTAGCCATGAAAATAATCTTTCAAACAAGTCTATGGGAAGAGGAATGAATTCTGAACTGAAAAAGTAAAAACGAAGTAACGCTATAGTGGAGAAATGTATTCCGTTTACAAATAATTACTATGTAATTATTTTAAAATAAATTAATTCTCAGAAGGATTTTTGTTATGTTACCCCTAGAAGTACCAAGGGGGGGGGGGGGCTCCATGAGCCCACAACTTTTTGTTTTTGTTCCCTATCACCCAATTTTAATGGGATATTTTTGATATTTTTTTGTATTCCTCAGAAAAACATCCTAGAATGAGGTCATAACAACAAAACTAAATAAAAAAAATTCTATGTTGAGAATTTTTTTTTTTTTTGACGTATGGGCTCGAGGAGCCTCCCCCCCCCCCTGGTAATGCAAGGGATAGTTATACACTTAAGTATCAAGGTGGGGGCTCATCGAGCCCACTGATATTTAATACTACTTTCAACTAGTAATTCAAGTGTTATTAATTATATTGCTCAAATAATAATTACTTTGATGTAATTTTAGCATACACAAACCTTCTCAAGTTTTTTTTTCTCAATAAAAAAATATATATATTCTCCCCATATAATTTTTTTTCATATAAAAATATATTACTGAGATGGTTATAATTATTGGTCCTGATAGGTACTTTTTTTAGAAAAGAGAAGATTTTCTGGATTGTTCCCAACTAGGGGAACAGTTAGTCCATGCTGCATCCTGGACACAACATGGAGAAGAAATAGTGCTGGCCGAAGAAAGTACTTTTTATTTGAACTATCTGAGAGTTTAGTAAAATTGTGTGTTTCTGAAAGGAGTGAAAATCTTGTGGGCATTCCTAGATCTTCAGTGAAGGCCATGGAGCATGCTCTAGGGCGAGAACTGACTTATCCCCAATTGGAGGAACAAGGTTCATCAAGTGGAAGGCTAAGGTGTTACACTTGTGTTAGAGAAGCCAAATCAAAAAAAGAAAAATACAACAACCTATCAAAATCTAAGCAGTGTTGCTTCAAATGTAAACGTTCAGTGTATAACAAACACTCGGAAAAAAAATTATTGTGCAAAAGCACCGATAATTGCAATTACGAATCTGATAATTAGATTTTCTTAAATTATTATTCTATTATAATGTTATAATAACTTTGATATAGACAACTTTGTATTCTAACAATGTTTAGATATGTTCCTCTAGTAGAATAAAATTACATTTAATTTAAAGTCATCCTTTTTTCCCCATCCGAACATTTTTTTTTAATTTATTTTTATTTTTGTATTATTTTTTTTTTTTTTTTATTTTTTTTCCACAGGTGTCTTAAGAAACGTTCATTAAACATAATCCAATAGAAATTAAAATTTTAAAAAAATTATAGAACCAAAATAAAAGGTTTTTAAGGTTGTGGGCTCAAGGAGCCCCCCCCCCCTTGGTAATCCATGCGACCTGGGAGAGGTCGGTAATACTAGGGTTAATGTTTAGAAGTAAACCTTCTTTTTTCTTGGATTCATTCAAGAATACGTTTGCGTTATTTCGTTTTTTTTTCTTTAGAATTCATTCCTCTTCCCGCACACTTGTTTCAAAGATCATTTTCATGGCTACAACTTTTATGTAGAAGCATTTTAAAATAAAACGTGAAGTTTCTGAAATAAAGATTTTACGGCTAAAGGGTGCGTCAAATAGAAAAATTCCCCAATATAAACTCGCTTTAAAATTTGATTTTATGCAAGAATCCGACATAAAAAGTATGGCATTCCATTGGAAATTCTAAAGTTATGGTTGCTGGAGAAGTACTGGAGTAGGTAGCGAGGTTAAATATGTATAGAAAAAATTCTTCAGGGGTCACAATTATGGCACACAAAGTCTCAGACTTTTATTAGTACAATTGGCGATTTTAAGGGGGATGGCACAGGAACTTGAGACACCCTATATACAAGTATGATCGATGGACATTTGAAGAAATTTTTCGAAAATCGCGTCGTGAGTACAACTTCAATAGCTGATTTCCCTTGAGGTGCCAGCCATTCATTAGCTTATGGCAGTGCAAAAACTGAGCCGGGCCCAGAACCGATTTGTGTGGATCTTTTTATCCCTACTCGTTGAGTCAGCCGTGATCCTGACCTAGGACATTGTGAGTGGTACTCTAGGGGTGGGGGATCTGTCCCCCCTTCCTATTGGGCTGATGGAGATCCGGCAACGCCGCTCTCATCTCCTATTGGCTGCCAGTGACGTCAGTATCAGCGGTGGGGACAACTCTATAAAAGAGCGCTCCCCCACTTCCCCCGCCAGTCAAGTTCTAATATCCGCTATTCCTAGTGGTCTTCTCCTGCTGGTTGCAGATTTTGGACACAGCACAGGTTCTTCGTGTTTTTGTGTTCCTCTTGGTTATTTTTCAGCGAGGTTTTCCTTTCTAGACTTCGTTTAAGTTGTTAGTTCTCTAACAACTAACCAGCTCTCGTTACAAGCTCTATAAGCCGTTTCAAGCCAGGAGTGGTAAGTTCAACATTATGTTAGACTGTATTGTAGTTACCTTCTTGTGTTAGTTTTATATTGTATAGCTGATCTATTATTTTAATTCCTGGATAAATCGTGGATCATTAATATAATTACAATGTTTTGGAATTAATACAACATCAAGACCAATCAATGCCTTGAGTTATATTTGATTGTGGACTTGTCTTATGGTTTTCAACGAATAAGCATTTATTTGAAATGGCACTTCAGTTAAATCCAGTCAATGTTACTAGTTACTTTCTAAATTCATTGTATATATAGACTAGTCTAGGGCAGGAAGTCTACTATTTTTCCATTTTGAATATAAATTTGTTAATATATATTGACAAAAGCTGTTGACTATATTAAATATTGTGTGGGAATAATGCTTTATAACAGTTGTTTCGTAGGCATAAGCGGGTACAGGAAGATCTGTATAGGAAAGTAGTTAAAATGCATTTGGAGAAATATTTTAAGAAGAAGAGATTAAAGTCATCAAATCATAATCTAGTTCTAAAATGATGACTGACTTTCCTCTTTTCTAATTATAAATAACTTATTTTTTCTTTTTATTAATAGAATTCATGACAGGCATTAAGTTTCTGTTATCTTAGCCATTTATTACATTACATATCTAATTAAACCATATGTTTCTCTTGAACTATGTTTAATTGATGTTTCCCACCCTGGCTAGAAAAGGGTGGTAACCTGTAGATAACCCGTCCCGATTAGCCTAATTTGCAAAAAGTGGACTTTAATAAATAATAATAATAATTGATGTTTAGCTTCAATTTTATAATGTATTGTGAAATAATATCTGGTTGGTTTTAGATAGATTTTTTTTTAAATTATACTAGTAGTTTGTTTTTGTTATTGAAGGTTATGCCTTTCCTTATCATAGACAATTCTCTTGTTTTACTTTAAGGATTATCTGATTTAGAGATGGCCTGCGGATTACTTGGACTAAAATAATTGAGAGTATATTGTTTTTGTGATTAACAAGTTTTCCTATTGTCTCTTTTCTTCGAACAAATTGATGTTTACATGTTTTTATCAGTGATTATTGGAAAATGCTGTGGATCGACTAATTTCAAAATTTCCTTTTCATGGCTGGTTAGTTACAAATTAAAATTCAATTTCATTACATCAATTGTAATGACTGCATTAGATGGGACTAGGTTTGTAATTATTTCAGCCTAATGTCGTCTCAATTTGTGGGGCCGCCCCAGTCTGGGCCCCAAGACCTTGAGCTTTGGCAACCCTCCTCCCAAATCATTCTCACTAACCTAGCCCAGGAGAATTCTGCTTCTGGTATCCCCTTTACTCTGTTATTATTATTGTTCTTTAAAATGTTAATTTCTTGTGTTTTTTGTTCATTCTATCCATTCTAATAGTATACTATTGGCAATGAAGACAACTTTAACCAAAGCAGTATTCAACATAGCTGAAAACACACCTCTTGCTTTAAAATTGTTAATGATAACAATTGATAGGGAAAAGGATGAAGCTTATTCCATTTGTTTTTGTTTGATCCATGACCTAAGGAACAAAATATTTGATCAATTTCAGTTAAGAAAGCAATTTTAAATTATTTGTTTGGTGTTTATTTAAACACATATATTGTGAAAAGGTTTCTCATTATTAACGGCTGAACAAACATACAATTTATCCTATGAATTATTATTGTTTATTGTCTTAAATTTGCTTTTAAGATTAGGTGCTCCATTGTTTATTAATACTATGTCGATATTATACTTCAAAAGGGTCCAAGGAATAAAACCACCGTTCTCATATAAAATATCTCTACAAAAGTTTCATAAAAGAATAGTTCTATAGTTAATGCCTGTAAACAATAGCAGTTAATTAAATTATTGCATTACCAAAATGCAAAAAAAATGTATGTTGTGTACATTGAAACTGTTTGGTCCTTGGATCTCTCCAGTATAAATATCGCATAAAATCATAAGAAGCGCTATGAATTAAAAAGTCCTTAGCTGTGATGTAGAGTCTCAAGGTCATGTTATTTTTCTTCAGTATTTAGAATAATGATCTATAAAATAATTGACCTATATCCTGGAGATAAGCCAACCAGTGGATACATGTAGTTAAGAATGGCCAAACTTAAACGTGGATGCATAAAATGAATGATGTAATTCTTGTTAGGATAATTTAATTTTTGTCAATTGCCCATTAATAAAATGGCATATTGTGCCATTGGGTTTTAGGTTATTATAAGAATTCAAATCTGTTCAAGATCTTTTAGTATTTATTCATTTTTTTAATTTCCAGGGAATAGATATATTAAGCATATGTGTTGATTTTTAAGCTTTATTGAAAATTCAAGTGCATCCCTTATTTGGGCATTTTCAGGTTCCTATGTTATGATTTTCCATCGCCCAGAAATACTTTAGACTGAGTATTGATTTTGAGGTTTGCCAATGTTATCAAAATAATAATATAATACTCTACTACACCTAGAGAAATGCAGGACATTAAACTTTAAAATATTTTACATGTTTCTCTCATTAAATAGAACTGAGAGAATTAAAATTGTTTAATCATATCAGATCTGAGCTTTTCTGAAGTAAAAACATGCCCTTGAAAACATTGCTTGTAAGACATGCCCATTATCAGGCCTCAAGTGTATTTCAAGCCCTTAGATGTTCTCCTTATGCGTATTCACTCATTAGGTGCATTTTATTGTTCAAAATAATTCAAGATTTACAGCACTCCTACCTCAAATTGCTTTCTTGTTGGACTGGTAAAATATCTTAAAAATCCTTCGTTTATATTTTTACAAATTGTTTATTTGAGTTTCACAACAAAGGCAATGTTAATATGGAGGGGCAAAGTTTTTAATTTAAATGTCAAAAGTTTTGTTATTTCATTTTGAAAATGATATCCTTTAAAAATTTTGTGGGAGAAGATGGATTAAGTATATTGTTAAAAATTTGCTTTGCTTCTTTGCGAATAATATCACCAGCAATATTCATTATAAATTAATAAAAACGTATACATAAAGGGGAAAAGACAGAATGTTGGAGAGGACATATTTTTTATCTCCATCCGTCGCAGATGAAAAATTCCTCTTCCAAAAGGTGATACTATTTCATTATATGCATGCTTTACTCTTTTTATTTTTAATTTGTGATAATATCTTTATAATTTTATGATTGTTGCTTTCTTACTATTTTCTTTGCTGTTAACATTTATTATTGTGGACAAAATTTAAAATTTTTTTGTATTCTGTAATTGTTTTTTGTTTAGTTTTAATAAATTTGGCATGGGTGTTTTCTGATTATGAACCATCTTTCTCCTGAAACTTTATTGAAAATACAGTTGCTTTTATTCAGATTGAGTATTTTATAAATTAATTTTGTACGTTCTTAGCTTATAAAGGTTTTTTTTTTTTTTTTTTTTTTATTTGAAGAAATATCAAGTTCCATATGTTGTTTTTAAGGGGAATAATAATGTTTTCCTCCTATATTTAGGAGTATATTTTTAAAAAAATACAAATACGGCCATTCTTTCTGCCATATAAATAAATACAAGGGGACAGCTCTTTTCTTTTTACAGAAAGTCATGAAATATTGAAGTACAATTTTTTCCCCTTCCTAATCACTAATGGTAATAATAGTGGTAACACTGGTATTCAATAATACCACTGGTACACTAATGGTAATCACATATGGTAACACTAATATTGTACACTGGAACTAATTAATCTCATAGGAATTAATCAATGAATTCTTTTTCATTTGGTTCTTATTTTTTTCTTTCTTAATAATATAAGAAAGAAAGAAAGAAATAAGAACCAACAGGGGCTCAGGTTAGCCATGTGAGTTAATTCGTTGACCTTTATCTCACATGGTAAACCTAGAGTGGCGAGTTTGATTCTCGCCTTGGCAAAGGAAATTATTTAGTGGTTGAATTCATTAAATAACATCCTAAATCCCACCCTGCCTAGAAAAGGGTGGTAACCTGTAGGTAACCCGTCCCAGTTAGCCGTAGTTACAAAAATTGGACATTAATAAATAATAATAATAATATAATTTTTATGTATTCTGTTCTATAAAAATTTTATAAAATACCAATATCTTTCTCATTAATATGGGTTCTAATTAAAGATACATAAATGTTTCTTCACTTTAATTTTAAGTTTGAATTTGATTTTGTCTAAAGCAGTCTTCCCAAAAACCATTTAAATTTGTTTCTACTCATTTTTTATCTCCAAGACGATTTTTATATCTAGCTTGGGTTAATAAGTACTTTTACATAATTATAATACATTCTGTTAGATTCTTTTGATCGGCTCCATCATTCATAACGACTATAACTCTGTTCTATTTCGACTACACAAAATAGTGCCATCTCATTTTCCAAAATTATTATTACTAAATTTCCTTGGTACTATAAGTACAAAATGAGGTTAAAGATCATTCCAATAAATGTAAAATTTATGTGTGTAACGGCTTTAGTCTTTCTATTTTGGTACTAATAGCAATAATAATTAAATTAGTTATAAACAATTTTTTTTTAATTGGAACTTCTTTTGCATCAAACAAATCCTTTTTTGAATTGCATTAAAGTTTTATTTAGTTGTTTTTCTAATAACACCCCCCACACCCCCCAATATCAACTAACGTTTTATAATTTTAATATGAAGTTCCTACAATTACCATAATGCAGTTAGGTTTTCTGTGCACCTATTTATTATATGTTGTAATCCCATTTAACATTTCATTAGTATTTATTGTTTTATTAAGATTTTGAGTTCAAATTTAGAAAGTTTAAATAGACTAGGTGTGTTTAATTAGTTTCACTACCAATTGTCTCAATACAAAACAATACTTGTAGTGTTTTGTCTGATTAGAGGGTTATATTGTTGAAATTGAAACTGTAGTCTCAAAATACTGCTTTGTGTTTCGATATATTGTGTTGTTAGCATTGTCTATTGGACCGAGAACTGTAAAGTAATCTCTGCAAGTCTTATTTCCTAAGTAAATGTTTACTGTTTGAACACACCCATTGATCAGTAGTCTATTGGTACATATATGTATTTATAGTATTATTTTGAACAAGTCTTCAAGAACAATATCCCAATGGTGAAAGGATTGCATTGTTAAAAATATTGTTTTTGGTAATAGACTGCCAATCTAAAATTTTAAATGTACTGGAGAGGGGGATTTGTGTCTACCAAGACCTTCACTGTTATAGATTTCTATAATTGCATGGTTAATGCATTGTCGTTGACTGACTCTTTAACAATTTAATTCCAGTACTTCATTTAAAATTAGCACTAGACTCACTTTTCTACCTGGTCTATTCTTTAAGTGCATGTTTAATTTTGAATGCAAAATATAGGAAATTGGTAACTTTTAAATGGTCTTGGTGGTGGGAATCAATTTTGAAGAAGGGATTAGTAATTTGAGCTTCTTTTTTTTTTTTTTTTTTCTGGTTTCTTCAAACCAAGTCAAATACTCACTGTGCTAATATTTTTTGAATAAATAAAAGTATAAGTAATACAATTTCCCAAAGTAGTTTAATAAAAAATTATAAAATTGTTCTTGAAAATCGAAAAACTTATATTGCTCTCTTCATTAATGATTTTTAATAATATATATATATATATATATAAGGAATCCATTATTATTGATTCTTGAAGCTATAGTAGAATTGTTATCTTCCTTTTGTGAGTACTCATTCTTTCTATTATCTAAAGACTTCTTGATATTGCTATGCATTTCTAATCCAAAAGGAGCTCAATTCTTCTTCTTTTTCATTAAGTTTAGACAATGACTACATTTTGAACCTTACGTTAGTGTATTGAGTAACAAGCAGAATTAATACATATGTATCTGAGTATGAAATAGAATGAGTATTATTAATACTGGTTCTTTTTATATGTAGTTGTCGAACTGTAAAATTTATTTTCCACATTTGTAGTTCTTGAGGAAAAAACATTAAACAAATGATATTATTTTTTTGCAATTAGGCAAAATATGTCATTAATGACCTTTTCTTAACTCCATTAGAAATTCCTACTAATTTTCAGATAATTGACTGGAGAGAATGTATGAGTATGATTAATGAAAGAAGATTTAAAAAATAATAAATAAAATAAACAAATTGGGAATAATAAATGGGGTATCCTAGTGCCTCTGAAAAGAATTATATTTGTCTATGTAGTGGCATTCAAATGTGCTGATAAAAAAGTTGAATTTTTGTTACCTCTTCTTAGAAAACTCCAGCTATCCATTTTCAATTTAAATTCCTTTTCCTTAATTTATTTACCTTTTGATTTTATAGTTTCATGGTAGTTTTTGCATGCTTTTGTAATATTACTTTCTTTTTTAAATTGTTATGAAATGTCTATATGCGAAAACTAATCCTTTTATTTTCGATTTTTGTTTACAGGTTGAGTGAAGCTCAACTCCCCTGGTAAGCGGTTGCTAACTTCAACAGCCACCATTTCATTTGCCAGTCACGTCGGATTAATAGTAAGTATTGTCTGTAAGGGACTTGGATTATCCGACCAAAATGACTTTTAATTTTTGTCAGTATGAAGTTGCCTATGAGCCTCGCTCTACTACATCTTCTTCTACCTGTAGAAATACAACTTTTTCACAAACTCGAAATATTACTACTCTTAGTAATGCCTTGGGGCATGGGCTCGCCAGGAAGGAATATAACGGCTCGTTTCCTCTTCATGTATTACAGTCCCGTGCAAGATGCAGAACACCGCCGACTCATCCATCGGTCACCTGTCCTGGCGAGAGAGGAACTTCAGTTGCGGTTGGAGTCACAGCAGCACAACCATTAGCACACAGCACGATGGACTCAGAGAACGTCGTAATGAACCAGAAGATGGAGGGCTGGCCGGAATGTTTTCAGGACGTCAGCTCCTATTGCCACAGGGTTCAGGATGAACTAAACACACCACAAAATATTAGTAAGTACTTTTTCTTTGTCATGGTTTAAAGTAAATTTAATTAATTTGACTAACATTGGGATTTAGAGAAATATTTGCTTCAATAAATGCTCATGCGTATTTATAAATTAAGTGGCATCCAATAAGAGTAATGAAATAGTAGGTTTTATTCATCAAAAGTAATCAAATCTATGAAAAAAAGTATTCCTGCCAAAAATTTATTGTGCTTAGGTCTTCAAAAAATTTGAAGTAGACAGTGTTTTCAATGTAGGATCACTTTATTATGTATGTTTCAAAAGTATTTAAGAACCTTGTCATTTAGTAAGTACTTCAAAATTAAATATACAAAGTAAAGGAAGTATTGCAATCTTGAAAACTTTCAGATTTCAAGGTAATTTTATGTTTTATGTCTTCCCTGAACCCATTTTGACTAGTTTCTGCATTATGTCTGTGCATAGGCACATATCTTGCATAGCTCAAGAAAACGTTTTAAAATGATAAAATCTTATATTTAGGGTTTTTACTGTATAATTGTGCAACTCACCTTTAGATCAAAATCGAGTTAGGGTTGGACTTAAAAATTTGCAAATTTCTCTGAACCTATTAGTCAAACAAAAAATATTTATAGAAATTAATATTTTTATTAGGCAAAAAATCAATAAATTATGTTTTATGGCATTTTTTGATCTGACAGATGCATTGAAAAGAGATATCTTATATATCGTCTAAATAAAATAATTTTAATAAATAAAGTGCAGTGAAACATTTTGTATATTTGATTTAATATCAGTAAAAGAGAATAATGTGATCGCCACATCAGCTTTTTTAAGTTTAATAAGTAAATAAATTTGTGAAAAATAAAAACAGGGTGTTTATGAGTAATACCATTTCTCTATAAATGAGGAATGGTGTTACTCATAAACACTCATCACTCAAAGTGGTCTAGACGCAGTGCAAGGGTCTTTTGACAGGGAATTGAGTTTAAGCTTTGGATAAGAGTCCATTCCCCCACCCCCTTATCTTTTGCCTCAAATTCAAGCTTAAGTTTTTTTTTAAAGGACCAGTTTTTAAAGAAATATTTGTTGATATTCTACTCTTCATAGTAGATAGCATGTCTCACTTCACTATTTAAGCTATGAAATTTAGACAGAAATGTGTCATTTCACAAAAACCAATAAATGGACAAGGCTTGAAATTCTTTTAATTGTTTTTTTTTATTTTAATCACTAGGTTCCTAAAATATTTAGATCCATTTAAATTCCTATGATATTCTTTAAGATAGATATATTGATTGATTGACTCCATATCATTGAAAATTATGTTCAGTTGGTGTAGATTGTAACATTTTCCTTCTCTGGTGTTATTCAGGTATTTAGTACCTGATTTTATGTAGGTTAGGGTCATCATTTTATTCTCCAATCCCTCATCCTTTGATTAAAAAAAAAAACCTTTAAGGCGAAAGAGGGTTTTATTTTCTGAGTCTGCCAACACATTATGAAGATGGTTCGGTCAAAAATAACTTAGACAAATAAACAAATTATTTGTATATGAGAGGGATATTTGTTTTCCCCTGATATAAAAATAAGAAAATATATAATTGTAAATATATAGTCATTAATTATTATTTGATTTTGCTGGAAGAGAGGGAGGGTAAAGAAGGGGAATCCCCTAAACCCCCACTCTCTCCTTCTTTGCCTCCAGCCTTCAGGTTAGTAGTTCTGCTCTGACCTCCAGATGGACAAGTTTACTTTTAGTCTAACAGATAATACTTTGTTTATTGATAATCAACTCCTCACTCCTCACTATTGTAAGCCACTGAAGGTTTTCAAATTAGTATTTCATTACATATCATATATAAATTCTAATACAATTACTTCATTTAATATTGAGGAACGACCATTTTTAAAATATAAATTATTGATTTAGACAGCTTAAATAGTAGCTCATCATTATAACACGCGATAAGTTTTTATTATTCAGTTTTTAACACTACTTTATAGCCTTTTGGCCCATTTTAAAAATTCAATGCACTTTTGCTTTATTTCATGCCTCATGTCATATATTTGTACTCCGTGTTAAAAAATAAATAAATGAAATTGACAAAATGCCAAGTGCTGCGGATTTCAATTTAGCATATCAATAATAACGACTCTGTGTTAAATGTATTTCTTTGTTGATGCAATACTACTGTCCTCTTAATGTAAATATTAATTTATTTATATGTATTAAGAGATACTTTTATTTTGCCTCATGCTCTTATAATTGGACTACAAAACACCGATTAATACTTTGTTTCCTATACAAAGAGCTACTTTTCATTTAATTCAATTTCTAATATTATTATGTTATGTCAGAATAATAAATTAACAGCTCAATACTCTTCTTATGTTTTCAAAGTGGGTTTTTTATAAACATATCAATAATTAGAGTGTTCTAATTTCATATTCCTTTCAAAATTATTGAACTCAGATTGTAATGGGTTGTAAGTGTGGTTTTGATATAAAGAAAATATATTAAGGGGATAACAAGGTGGGTGTAGGACTTTGTGGCAAACTAGTTGAAAGCTATTTGCAGTTTAAAGAGATAGTGCTAACAAACACTTGTTCTAACTCCAGACAAATGATAGATCCATTAATAAAACTTTAACGTTTTATTATGAGTTTAAAAATATAAAAACAACTTCACTATCTTAGACTTAGTTTAAAACACATTATACCTAATAAATAACATGTGTTTACTTTTTTTCACGACTTAAAACTACTAGGCTAGCTGCATACAAAGCAAATATTTTTCTCCCAACTAGTATTTTCTCTTAAAAGGCATTTGTATTTTTAAGTGTCCTCCTGATTCTTTTTTCTTTCTTCTTTATTTGGTTGTTTGCTATTATAATCTTTATTTTGAATTTCATTTAAACATTAGATTTATTATTTTAACATTTTTATTTTTATTTACTTTATAATTTGATTTCACTAATCTTTAATAAATGTCAGGTTTCATTCAGTTTCATTACTTAGTTAATTTTTATGTTTTTTTTTTTTTTATTATTTTAATTTTTACTAAAATTAAATGATTTAGTTTCAGGTACTGGTAAACTGTTAGACTTAGAAGGACCTTAAAAAATACTTAACCTTTTTTTCATCATGTATTTCATTGAACAAAATTCTTTCATTTAACTTTGCCTTCTCTGGCTGCAGATTCATTTTTTTCTTTTTTTTAACAAAAAAAAATAAAATATTTATTTTTAATAAGGTAAGAATTGTTCTTTCTTCAAAATTAATTAGTCCTGCCTTATAAGAGAAAATAATATTTTAACTGCTATTGGTTCATTTATATCATTATTTTAGTATTCATTATTTAAGCTTCTCACTTTCTGTCTATTCCATTCTTTCATTTTACAACTCACTCTGTCTGTTGATATTTAAGATACACAGAACTGATTTTTCTTTTAATACTTATCATTGATAATGGTTATCATGCAAATTTCATCAAAATATGATGTGTAATGCTGTATCAAAGCTTATAATTCTGAAATCCTTAAAAAGTTTTTGGCTTGCTATAAACCAGTTAGTAAGACTTAAACTTACTCCACTTAAATCTACTCTCCTTATAAATTTCTATCTTACTTAAATATAGAATTATACTTACAAAATATAAAAACAATTCCTTGAATAATTTAATGATTCTCTATAATTATGAATATTTCTAGTAGAAAATCTCATTAAAGCATTTTAATATATGTTTAATTCATATTATATATATATATATATATATATATATATATATATATTGATAGCTGTTTCTGATGTTAGAATTTCTCAAAGGAAGATATATTATAGATGACAGAGTGGGTTCTATTACTGATGTGAATTTTTTATCAACTTCCCTATTTTTGTCTTCTCAATTTTCAAACATTTTAACAAAATATTTTCTAGTTTAGGTAGTACTAATATTAGAGAAAACGTTGAATTGTGAAATATTAATGAGATCTATTTTCCCTTTATAGAAATTGTTTAAGAGTGATGATAATAGTAGAATATTTTGTGAAAAATCACTTATTTATAGAAAGCATTACTTGTTCAAATTTGTGTTAAAATTTAATAGCTTTTATAATCCCTTTGTTATAAAGGCATTCACTACCTTTTCTTTTTTCTAAATTATATCAAAATTTATTATTTATTAGAAAATTAAAGGAAAAGTTCTGTTTTTTGTGATTTAGTTCATTGACTTTCAGCTCGAGCTGCTTGTACATTGATAATAACTATATATATTCCCCCAGTCCTTAGAAAAAACCTATTTTTTAATAATGCCTGAAATTTGCCAAAGCTCTGAAAATTTGAATACAATTTTTATCGATGCACAAGCCACTGGAGCAAAAGAATTGCATCACTCAAAACAGACAATGCATGGAAATCTGTATCATCATAGGAAAAAATGTATTGTCTTGGGGATTGCATTATATTAGGAATGATTAACTATCACAATCGGACAAATAAATAGAAACTTATCATTTATCTATACTTTTCTTTTATAATTTTATTATGGGTACACTAATTTATTTTTTAAGTTTAGTTTCTGAAGTACTCATTTTTATTATTTTTTTTTTTTTACAGTGAATGATGAATTCAATTTTAGTCTTGATGGTCAAGTGAATAATTGCAACAATCAATGGGGTTATGAACAGTCCCCGGGAGAGTTTAGTGACCCGTGGGGAAACCAAGATCTTATTTTAACATCACCAAATCTTATGGTAATAGATGAAGAGAATAACAATTTTTCATTATTGCAGAGCAACTATTTAAATTATCCAAAAATGGATATTTCTGAGAGTGGGGGTAAAGTTGATGTAAGTGGGGCGTCTAGTTCGAACGTCCTGACAACTAAAGGGAATGTCCTCCTCTCCCAGGCTACCCTCCTTCGGGAGGACAGCCCGTCTACTGGGGAGGCTCAGGTAGCATTCACAGCTGACTACAGTAAATTGAATTCATCTCAATTTATCCGCCTTGGGAGCGGTGGCAAACTTCTAAAGTCCGAGAAAGTGGAGGAGCCCAGAGTCCCAGCCGTCGAGAATCATCTACCGCCGGTTTTGCAACAGCACCAGGAAATACAATCGATCCCAGCAATTTCGAAACGGACAGTTCTTTCTAAATCGAAGCCAAGGCTCAAACTTGAAATCCCTCAGGCTCCTGAACCACAATCGAATACTACTACATTAACAACGCCAGAAGTCTTGAGTTCATTTATAGACAAAGATGAACCTTTTGATCTCCTAGCATTCGTCTGTTCGGTAAGTGTCCTATCAATAAGTAATTATATTGTATAATTTTGAACTAATTCTTAAGAAATTAAAAAAGAAAAATTGGAAGTTCGAAAATCAGTTGGGAAAATTATCTTTTCATTGGTGTGCCAATTTCTTATTTATTATATTTACTTAATTAATTGACCCTTCTACCCTCTTTTTATAAAACGTTAATGAAACAACTCTTTGAAAATAGCTTTGTTAGTTTTACAACAATTAGTTATGCACACACAAATCATTACTTTGTTTCACTAAAGAATATAACCTTATACAATTAATGCAAATTAAAATTGTCGATATTATTCAGTATAGGATCAATAATCAGATGCAAAATTCAAATATAGTTAGCCCATCAACTTTTAGAAATGCTTAATTGTTTCATAGACCATTGTTTTTTATTTTCATAAAAGTTTTGCATTTTCATATTAGAATTTATCATACTTATTTCATAATTAGATAATGTTTTATTTTATATTGAACCTTATTATAAATTGAATATTGCATTATTTTCCTATATAAAGCATACAATAAAACATTTTTTTTTTTGTTCAATATTGTTACGTCTTGATTATTTTTCTTTTTGGACTCATGTAGAGTAATTATAAACACCTTTATTAAAAGTTTATAAATCTAGTTTGAAAAATGTTTTTGAGGATGCTTCAAATATTTTTGGTTACTCTTCTATAAGTTAAATGCTTTACAATTTTATTTTAATACTTCATATTGTATCCTAATATGAAACTTCTAATTGCTTTTCTATTTATTTCTAGGGTTCTGACTTTAGCACCAAGACTCAAAATGTTACGAAGATCGAGGGTGTTGCATCATTTCAAGACCATGACTACACAGATTCTAAGGGTACATCAAACGAAAATGTTTACATCAAAAGTGAACCTATGTCACCATCAGGTGCCCCATCCAGGATGTCGTTAAACGATGATGATGACTTTGATTCCGACCCATCAGTTGATTCAGAGTCTGAAGAATGGTCTCCAAGTGGAAAACAACCCAGGAGGCAGTCTTTGTCCGGTAGGCCCAAGAAGAGGGTTAGGAAGCCATCATCCATAGATTCATCAGATGGACAGGATAAATACAGAGCTCTGAGGGATAGGAATAATGAGGCATCTCGAAGATCACGCCTTAACAGGAAGCAGAAGGATATGGAAATGAAGAGGTATAGGTCCGAGCTTGAAAAGCGCAATTTGGAACTAAAAGTCAAATCAGACAGAATGGAAGCACTTGTTAAAGAAATGAGAGCAGCAGTTTTAAGGTTTGTTAGAAATAAAAGTAATCGTTAAATTTCTCTGTACTCTCTTCCTTTACTCTGTGTACCTTGTTGTTGTTATTAATACCTCATTTTACACTATTTGGTATGAGTAACATAACTTATGAATCTGTGATTTATTATGCTGTTTGTTATTTATAGATTTATGACTGAATATTATGCATGTAATATTTAGATATGCAGTATTGCTTAAAAATGTTGTATTTAATACTATTGTATTTATTCATACTGTGTGTCTTTACATATTGTATTTACATGATTACTTATGAATTTATTGTAGTTGGTAATTACCTTGTATTTATACTTTCCTAAACAATATGTTGTAGCTGTAGGAAATAAATGTATTAGTTTGTAGCTCTAAACTTGTGTTTTCTTTTTTTCCCTCTGCTTTTTAGTGATTCTAAGGTAATGGGACCTGAACATGTAAATGTTGGACTTGACTCAATGTATTGAGAATGTTCATTGAAGCCAAAAATGTTTAGAATGTATTATATCTGTTATGATGCCAATGCTGTAGGGCTCCACTCAGAATCTTCTAACATTTAATTTTAGTTAATGGAAAGGTATACAATTGGCATCTACCTCATTTTCTTTATTTATTTATTTTGCAAATTGTATAGACACTCAAACAATCAGGCATACAATAAAGTAGTCAGTCATGCAGGGGTTGTATAAATTTACCAGATTTCTCACATCATGGATACATTGCAGATCCTTCATCATCTATGGTCGATTTTCCCTGTAATAAGAACCCTATGTGCCAACAGGACTTGAAATTTAAGCTGGAAATGAGAGTTTTAGTTAGTAGCTCAAGTGCTCCATATAAAAATTTGTACAAGTCATAGGCTGAAAACTAAAAAAGCCTGTTATACTCAAGTAACCGCAACTTCGAATTTAATTTGTACATAAGATGATTAGTGATACACTTGCTGACAAGTAGAAGTCTCATGAGTAGGTATGGAGGTTAATTGATGACTAAAAACAAAAAATACAAATAACTCTTAATATTCAAATTAGAGACAAATTATGTAAAGCAAAAAATGTAGGACATTAAATTGTTATCAAGGTTGATTATATAACATTTTTTGATTTGATTCAAAATAATGAAGTTATTTCGAGTTTTTTATATTAACCTTCCCCTCCCCCTCCTGGTCCGATTTTGATCGTTATCAAATTCTATCTCTACCTCATTTATGTATTGCAAATGGTATGGATAAAATAACTATTAAGCTCTCTAGGAAATATAATTATTTTAGATGATGTTACATCAATCATATCAGCATGTGTCTCTCGTAGTAATGGTTTGATGAAAACCATATTTGATGTTTAAACTCGGAAGAAAATGTGTCATGATGTATCATCTTATAATTATGAGATAAGTAGGAGTGGGGGTTTACAGAACAAAAGATGCTATTTATTTACGTGCACTTTATGCTATTACGGCTATTTGGGACGGATCATCTACCCCCCCCCACCCCACCCTTTTCTAACCATGGTAGGACTAAGGATTTTATTGCATTTATAGAACAGGCTGAAAACTAAAACATGCAAATATATATTATATTCAAGATTGAGAAATAATGAATAGAACGTCCTTTTTAGTTAGAGAATTAAATCTTCAATAAGATAAGCTCAATAAAATTTTTCGATCCAAGTTAAAACAAAGATTTTTTGATTATCCCATAAATCTTCAATAAGATAAGCTCAATAAAATTTTTCGATCCAAGTACAAAGATTTTTTGATTATCCCTTAAATCTTCAATAAGATAAGCTCAATAAAACTTTTCGATCCAAGTCAAAACAAAGATTTTTTGATTATCCCATAAATCTTCAATAAGATAAGCTCAAAAATTTTTTCGATCCAAGTCAAAACAAAGATTTTTTGATTATCCCATAAATCTTCAATAAGATAAGCTCAATAAAATTTTTCGATCCAAGTCAAAACAAAGATTTTTTGGTTATCCCAGTTCTAACCCCCCCCCCCCCAGTCATCTAATTACAGCTGTTGAAATACTTGATCTTTAGTCTTATGTGAAATACTTAAACATAATTAAATATAAATACTATTCATGTAAACCTTCAGGAATATTCTGGACTCCTCAGTAATTTTGGAACATATGAAATGTGATTAAACAATGCATAAAATAGAAAAACTTGAATACTCTTTCAAACCATTTTTCATAAAGTTCTATATAAAATACCAATGTATATATACTTTTGTGCCTGATGTATGTACATGTTCCCTTGGCTATTGATATTGAGATTGTCTTAATGATGTGATTTTAGAAATACTTCTTCAAATGCCTTTCCATTTTTCAAATTTTTATATAAAGGAACAAAGAGGCTGTTTGAAAAATGTGGGGATTAAGATATATATGTCTGAGCTTAAAAATAACAATTCACACCCGAAATATTCCAAATACATTAATAATAGCCTTGTCAACATCATAATTAATTAGTTATTTCACAATATTTAATAGTTCTATATAAATAATGAAGACCATTGAGATCTCCCATTTCTTTCATACATCCTAATTCATTATACATTTTTTGAATTCTCCACTTTTTTGGCTTTTATAAACAATAAAATTTTACTATCTCTATAATTTTGTCAACTGTGGACTTTATAGAGAAATATTTCTTTGTGGTTACTTAGGAACTTTTAAGAGGAATCCTGATTATCTGGGTCCTAGATGTATTTATTTTTGTAAAGGATGTGTTATGTACTTATTTCTAATATTAGTAGCTATTTAACTATGCTTGCCACTCAAATGTCACATTGCATGATCCCCTCTCCACATCTAAAGAAATGGACAATAATTTAGTTTAATGATTCTCTTAATTGCAATTAATGATACATAAAAAGTAATTTGTAAATTTCCCAGTGAAAGGAATAGCTCCTAAAATCTGGAGCAATTATGTTGCCTTGTGTTATAATTAGGCTTTAATGAGTATTTTTTTTCACTTAGTCAGTTCTATTTTAGTGAAAGTTTTGGCTAACAATAAGTCAGTGGGGAACAAATAGATTACTTCAAGCTTGAATGGGAATGAGGATACAAAGAAGTTAGGAGTGGATTGTGATAGGCTTATAAGAGTGCTCTACACACATACACCCAGGCTGTGTCAGAGGAACCTTTAAACGCCATTCCCCAGACCTAATACATACATAAAAACTCACCCGATAAAGAAAAAAAGTCTGGTTTTTAGCAGATTTGCCTTAAGGGAAATCAGCTATTAAGGTCGTACTCATGATGATATTTTCAAATTTTTCTTCAAACGTCCATCGATCCTACCTAGGAGATGACGAAAATAGGTCCCTTCAAAACTGTATATGTATATATATATATATATATATATATATATATATATATATATATATATATATATATATTTGTCTGTTACTGCTGCTCTAGCGGTCGCAATTATTCTTTAATCGTTACCAAATTCGATATTTAGTCGTTTTATGTAAAAAGAAAGATCAAGTTCGTTAACCGGACCAGGGGGGGGGGTTAGAGGGGAGGATTTTTGAAAATTCAAAATATCTCTGTTACTATTCATCGGATCGAAAAATTGTGTAGAATCTTATTGCAAATTCAATTTACTATAAATATTGTTTTATATATATTTTCCGTATAATGAGTATTAACCGAGATACTTGGATATTATAGTTTTATGCTTTCAGTAAACGCTCACTCCCACTAGTGTCATAATAATAAGCTGATATATCATGAACCTCTTCATTAAAAGGTTAAATATGGAATATTCATTGGACTTTACTTTGTGAGATATATGGAAATGCTTACTGTTGATCCCCCCCCCCCCTTGTTTTGTTCTTGGATTACTAAAACTTAAGTAATTGAGATTAAAATAATTCTGATTCATTAAAAAATACAGCATTAGCTTTAGTAAATAGTTTTCAATAAAATGAATGTGTTATATTCAGATATATTTCATGAATAGTTTTTCTTTCCGGTCTAGAATTCAGGTTGGCAGGCCTCTTTGTTTACAATTAAGACACTTTCCGTTCTAGTGTTATTAACTTATAACTGAAAGATTTCTCATTACCGTTTGTATTTATTCACTTAATATTTGTAGTTGTGTTACCAGTATGTATATTTATCTGTTGTTAACCTTCGCTTGAGAAATCTGCTTAGTTTACCCAGTAAACCCCTACGTGACGGACTTTTTAAAATTTGTTATCACGACAAAAATCAACTACTGGGCCCAGTTGTTGTACATTCCAAAACTAGTGACAACTCCCAATGAAGCATTTCAAAAAATGTTTTTATTCTCAACGTATGATCCCTTATGAAGTTTAGTAATAGATAAATCTACATACTGGTAACACAACACCACCGTGAATAAATACAAGCGGAAATAAGAAATGTTTCATTCAATTTCAATAACCTGCCGACAGGAGGTAATTAATAATGAGTCAGAATACTTGTTATCTCAATCAATCAAATTTTAATAGTCCAAAAACCTTAAGCCGGGGGGGGGGGCTCATCTGGACATATTAGCATGTATCTCGTATAATAAAGGTCTCTTGAATACAATTTTTGGTATTTAAGCTTCGAATAATGTAATTTATTATGTAGCAGAGTATAGTTTATGTTACATGAGTAGAAGTGGCGGTTTTCTGACAGCTGAAAACTGAAAAATGCAAATGTCTCAGTTAATATTCATGATAGCGAATAAATGTATATAACAATAATTATAGTATATTTAATTTGTAATAAGATTGGTTCCATACAATTTTCTGATCCGACATATGGTAACAGAGATATTTCGAATTTCTGAAAATCCTCCCCTCTAAACCCCCCCTCCACCAGGCCCAATTTCAGCTGTTAACGAGCTTGCTCTTTCTTTTTACATAAAACGACTAAATACCTAGTTTGGTAATGATTAAACAATAATTGCGACCACTAGAGCGGTAACAGACACACATATATATATATATATATATATATATATATATATATATATATATATATATATATATATGTATACAGTTTGGAACGGACCTCATTTTCGTCATCTCATAGGTAGGGTCGATGGGCATTTGAAGAAAAATTTCAAAAATCGCGTCATGAGTACAACTTCAATAGCTGATTTCCCTTAAGGGAAATCTGCTAAAATTAAAATTGAATGATTATAAGAATGGTAAAGAATACAAATAACTTGGTCATTTAAACGAGTTAGAGAGAAAAAATATATAGAACAACAGTTGAAGAATATTACATTTCCAACAGGATTGGTAACATCTTTTTATAATAACAGATGTTTTTATTTTTATTTTAGCCCTTCTCATAAGGGAATCTGATGAATTTCGTTGGTACTAGTCCCTAAAGAAACAAGTACTTTAAGAAATCCTATTTTGGGTATTCAGGAGTGATGAGTGATTCTTACCTAAATTCCATTCAGTTTATATGATATCATCAGCTTCTTAAGAAAGGCTTTTCTCGTTATAAGGAGAGGAGACAATTAACCATATAAAAATATTTAAAACACTTCCCATATTCCCCAATAAGGAATTCAGTTATTATGGCTCAGTAAATGACACAATTTTCAAAGAAATCTTCAAAAATGTACCAATTGTACCTTACTGAAGCATATAGTCTCGTCTATTAAGAGCTATATAAACTAATCAGGTTTCCCACTTGCTGTAGTGATACACTGGTAACATCAACTGGCTTATGGTATTAAGGTTTTACTGATAGCTGAAAATTAAAATAAGTCAAAACATAACAACCAATTTAAATAAGACAACATTTCTGCCCTTCTCTTAAACGACCTTTAGTTTTACATGAAACTTGGAAATATCAAGTTTGTTTGCAATTGTGACCTCTAATGTGTTGTCCATCTGAAATCTTTATTTATGCCATTTTCTAAAAATCTAGTACCTCTTAGCAATCAAGAATTTTAACTAGGTGATAACTAATGTATCTGGTCATCAATAATAGATTTCATACATCACTAACTGGAAAAACAGTTCTTATGAAATCTCTCCCAAAAATTCATATTTGAACCGGTTTTGTATTTATCACATTTTAGCAAATTGTCTAAGTAAGAGAGGTAACATTTTCTCCTGATTAGTTTATTCTGGCATGAATATGCAAACCACTTAGTATTCCCATTCACTAACATTATAATCTACTTTAAGGTCTGTCTTGATAAAATTATCAAGGGATATCTTTGAGAAAGGCATTTTCTGTCCCAGCTTATTAAAGTTTGGGAAGAGGTGTTGCCCAGTCCAGTGTATCGATTGAGAGATTGTTTTCTTGATACCCTATTCTCTATCTCTATTAGCCATTCTATATTAGGTTTTAAGCAGGTACTTGAATAAAGAACTAGCAAATCCTTGTGAATGACAGAAAAAGGGAACATGCCAATCTTCGAATTATGAGAAGCCAACCTCAACATTAATGGATTTGGATTCCCCATGGTAAGTACTTCAATTCAGAAATGTTATTTTTAATTCAATTTCCCTTTCTAACACATTATTTATAATATTGCAGGTTTGTCTATGGAGGCAATTGAGATAAAAAGTGAACCACTGTCACCAAAGAAAGTAAAAAAAGAGCCCAACTCACCAACTTCAAGTTCTGATGACAATAAGCTTTCAGAATGCGTAGGAGACGGTATTGGGGAAGAAGTTGAACTGCTTGATCATATATATAGTCGTAAAACTAATCCACATGGATCTGTATGTTCAAGGTCTCTTAATTTAAGTGAAAGCACATTAGGGATTCAAGGATATAATTATGCTAGGAATAACTATAAAAGACAAGCTACTTCATCTATTGATTCATCTGATGGAGCAGATGAGAAATATCGATCTTACCGTGAGAGGAACAATGAATCCTCTCGTAAATCAAGGTTTATTAGACGATTAAAAGAAATAGAAATGCAAAAAAAGAGGGAGGAGCTTGAGATTCGAAACATTGACTTAAGAAATAAGGCAGGAAAAATCGAGTCAATGGTGAAGGAGTTAAGGGATGCAATAAGGTTATTCAAAAAGTAATCCCCTAAACTGCTTTGGCATTATGATGACACTAGTCTTTTCCAAATTGTGCTCATCTTATTTAAATTAAGTTATTTATAAATTTGATTGCTGCAACATTTTTAGGTATTACTTTATCATTACAAAAATCATTATATTTTACTTAGAATGAATGTTTTCTGCAATGACCATTTATTTATTCAATATTGACTAGTTATGATGTATTCCATATTTCTTTTTTTTTATCTCAAAGCCTATTAAGTTGACAAATCCTTTCTTGGTTAAAGAAAATTGTATTCCTACATTATTAAGCTAAAGAATTTAAAAGATCTTAGAGAAGCTTCTCTTGCTGTATATTTGTCGTTAGAGTGGCGAAAACAAGTCTATATTCATTTTATTTTTTAGCATCATAATACTGTTGTTTTTTTTAACTGTATGATTATCAGTAGTTTTTTTTAAATCCTAGTGTAAGTCATTTTTATCAGATTTCCCTTAAGGGATTGAGCAGCTATTGAGATTGTACTCATGATGCAATTTTCAACAAATTTCTTCAAATTACCATCGATCCTACCCGTGAGATGATGAAAATAAGGTCTGTATAAAACTATATATCAACACACACACATGTCTGGTAACACTCTAGCAATCGCAATTTTTGGGCCACTGCCAACCTCGATATTTAAATTTTTATTTAAAACTAAAGACTAAGTTCATTAACTCCTGAAATTGGATTAATAGGAGGGGGGGCGATATAAAAGGTGAGGAGTTTTGACAATCCAAAACAATTCTGTTATTATACGTTGGATCGAAAAGTTGTACAGAACCTATCTTATTACAAATTTAATGTTAGTTAAATATATTTAAATTAAGTTTTTCTCTATCTTAAATAATAGCTGGGATATTTGCAGTTTTTAGCTTTCTGCCTTACCAAAAATATTACAGAAGCAATCTTTTTAAAATGTTTATGCTATACAATGTTGATTTTTCATTGCTCAAATATTATTTATTATTTGTACTTGCTTGTTTCCAGCCTTTGGTAAACCCGCTCTTCTACTCATCAGATTTTAGCAGATTTCCCTTAAGGGAAATCAGCTATTGAGATTGTACTCATGACGGAATTTTCGAAATTTTTTTTCAAATGTCCATCGATCCTACCTAGTAGATGACGAAAATGAGGTCCATTCAAAACTGTATATATACATATATATATATATATATATATATATATATATATATATATATATATATATATATATATATATATATATATATTTGTCTGTTACCGCTCTAGAGGTCACAATTTTTGTTTGATCATTACCAAACTCGATATTTAGTCGTTTTATGTAAAAAGAAAGATCAAGTTCGTTAACGGCTGAAGTCAGACCAGTGGGAGGGGGGGTTTAGAGGGGTGGATTTTCGAAAATTCAAAATATCTCCGTTACTATAAGTCGATCGAAAAATTGTACAGAATCAATCTTATTGCAAATTAAATTTACTATAAATATTGTTATATACATTTATTCCCTATCTTGAATATTAACCGAGATATTTGCATTTTTATTAAATTTGGGCCGATAACGGATTTTTGAATTTCCCGCCAAACCTAGTTCGGCCCTTTGCCGTAACTGTCTGTACCTGGCTCTGTTATGGAGATTTCTCTATTGTATAACTTCACATGGGAAATCTGCTTAGTTTATGCAGCCCCTGCTTGACGGACTTTTTACTTAGAAATAGATAATATAAGGATAGAAGAGATCAATAGTGTGTCGTATCAGGGCATGAAATATCTGCTTAGTTTATATAGCCCCAGTCTAATGGACTTTTTGCATTAGACATTTTGAAGAAGTAAAAAATATGGGGGACAATATAATGGGCAGCATTCTTCATTATTGAGTGCCATAGTTGAGGTTCCCTGGCTTTGCTCGGGAATAAATAGACAGAACAATAAGTGTGAATGTTATTCATTCCAAGTATGTAGTATATGTAATATATTTTCATTTCCTATCTCAGTCTGTCTTACATATAAATTATAATTGCACTTAATAAAATGTGGTAGCATTCCGTCTAAATATTCAGTGGAGTGTTAGCACTTTTAATCTAATATATAATGGTTCTTTGATGTTATGGTTTTAATGTTTCTGGCAACTATTGCATTCTCAAGTGTAGTCAGTAGTGCACTTTCATCACCTGTGAGATAGCTACTTATTTATCCTATGTATAATAAATAAAATGATAAAAAAAAAATCACTTACATAACATGACATTTTTTATTAAAAGACCGTAGTCTTTTACTAGCGTACTATTGCCTAATAAAATTAGACTGTCATTACAAGTAGGAAGATTTTTAAATAAAACAGGCAGGAAATTATATATTAGAGCTAAAGCCTTTTAAATATACTGTTAAAGTCTTAACAATTTATCAGTAGCTATGGAAGTATCAATTATATGTTCTAATGAAATTCTCATTTTGAAGATATTGCTTTCAGTGCTTTGTATAGAAGCCAAAACTATAAAAGTGTATCAATGTATTTAGCTCTTTTATTTACAATAAATATATCATTAGAGGTTTTTCTAAATTATTTTGATAAGCCTTAGACTTAAGTTTTAGTTTAATGCATTTTGTATTTTAATGTTCAGTATTGTAAATAAGTATTTTTCATTAGTATACATAATTACTTTTGTGCATTACATTAATCTATCTAATATTTATGACACAGTATAAACATTTTTTACCTATGTATGTTGTCTTTTAATAAATGTCTACCCCTCCTTGATTTACTGTAATGATGTAATTCATATAATTAATTACAAACAAATAAATAAAACATCTGAAACTTTAAAAATAAGTTCTTTCGTAAATATAATCTTTTTTTTTTTCTTAAAAGAAAATTGTAGAATAAATTTTTGTTTTTGTGCAAACGTTCCTGCAGTTTATTTATTGTCTCAATAAATGTTTATACTCCTGAGTGTGTAAGCTTTATTTATTCCTTTCATTTCTCATAAAAGAGTCATTTTTGAGGAAACTACATATTCTAGTTAACATTTTATTGATTGTCTGTTAAATACGAAATATAATCATGCCATTAGTCCACCATAAGCTTTAACCATTTATAGGGCAAGGGCCCCTAAAGTGGCCTCCTTCCGCTCTCTTTCAAACTCGGACTAGGAGTACTGCTAATAGTTACAAGGGTATCCACTAGATGTCAGGAGAATATTAGGAATTATTCCTGAAGTCTGTTGTTACCTACATTCTTCTGCTTTTACTCCAGTAAAAAGGAATATAATACTTTACTAAGATATTCTTGAACAAGTTTCAGTAAATATAAATTAATAATATTTTATTGCATGCGTGTTATTTGTCAAGTAATTAAAAAAATATGTCTGCCCTTCCATTTTTACAATTTTACCGTATATAAAATCAGGAGTATTTATTTTTCATTTCCTTATAGTATTTTTTGTTTACAATGTTTTCAAGTTAAACGATCAAATTCAACATTATATTTTATACCAATTTAGTATTATGTTTATTAGAGTGATAGCAAGCATTGCATGTTTCTGTGGCAGAAACAGAAAAGAGCAGGTAATTGAAATATTTTATGCAAAAATATTTGCTGAAACTATTCAGTTGGAGAGAGAGAGAAAGAACAGGAGCAGACGATGAGCCAAAACCTTTCCCTTCTGGGGAGGAGACTGGTAGAATTCTGGCGTCCGTCAGCTGATAATCCTCGGGCAGGCCTATCCGGGCAAGGGCTGCTATAGTGGCCTCCATTTTTTTTTAAACTATTCTGTTATTACTAGCAGTCATTTATAGACTCCCTAGCACCATTTTTAGAGAAATTTAATTTTTTTGATAGCCAGCGAAATGTGCCCTTTAAAGGGTTAAGGCCTTGTGATATCATTAAGCATTAAAACTCAATTAGTCACAAATATTTAGTTATGTCACTGTTCTTCTGGAACAGCAATATAAAATTAAACTTCTACATTTCAAATGTACAAACTGTTTTTAGCTCAGTATGAAATATGCTTACCCAATAATCTTTAAAGACTACAATGGGATTTTGAGGTAAACTCCATTTTTTAGGTCTGTTGTCTCTGGTGACTTCTAATTTTTCCTCTGTATCTGTTTATTCTCACTGTCACTGTTTTTACATATTTTTAACAAGTAGACAAAAATTCATGAAATCTGTCTGTCCCTCTAATTAAAGGAGTTGAGGGAGTATTAGAACATTTTTTTTTTATTCTTAGACAGCTTTTGTTGAGTTATCTTTAGAAATATGTATTTTTTTAATTGGCAACTTGCTGAAATATGGGCAGTTGGTGTTTTCCTATTCTCTCCTACTATATTTGCACCTGTTAGATATCATTCCTGGAACGTTTCATAGCATGTTCCATTAGCATATTGATCCAAGAATATGCTAATGGAACATTAGCATCCAAGAATATGCTAATGGAACATTAGCATCCAAGAATATGCTAATGGAACATTAATTACTTTATCTTATTTAGTCATTGAAAATTGGAGATGAAACGACTTCTCAATTGCAAATAAATACATCATTTTTACATTTATAATTTTTTTTTTTATGCTTAACTGTTAGTGAATAAGATATTACTTACTTCGTAGAGTTTTAAAAAAGGGGAAGTATTTTAATTTTATTTATTAATGCACACTTTTGCTCTCTTTTTTTTTTGTCAGACTGCCATCTACTATAGTTTTATAAATGATGGGCCCGTGTTAAAAAGTTGAGCACTTTTCTAATGTATGTACATTTCTACTCAACTCTTGGCCATTTTTCTCTTATTCTGAGAAAATGAAAGTCACTTTTAAACGATCACCTATATTAAATAATATTTACTAGTCATGGTCACAAGAAATGATGTCTTCTCCTCGTAATAAATATTGATCCATGATATCACCTAAAGTTTTCGTTTAAAGTTGTGATTGAAAATCGTAAACATTCTAGCATTATTTGTATCACATTTGTTTCCAATAGGAAGAAAAACTATCAGAAATAAATTAGAAAAGAATTGTTTAGAGAATCGAATGTCAAGTAATGCTTATTTAGTTAAGTGAAGAACAGAGCAATAGTTCCTAGACCTGTATTGAGAGGGAGTTTAAGGAAAGAATTAAAGGACAGAGATTAATGGCCATTAAGGTAGTTCATAAGCTCACACTCTAGGTTGCAGATACTGCAAGTGTATAATGAGGTCACTGGCTTTTAAATCAAGTAACAAAATAAATAAATTAAATGAAAGAACACTAGCTAGACTGATCTGTTTTATATGAATTTTATAAATAGGCACTAGATAGAGAACAAGCTGACAGCGACTCCAAGAGGGTTGTTAAATCAAATAATAGGCTATAGGCACTGTGTATTGTGAGAGACAGTATCACAGAAGTAGGCAGTATTCCGATAACTGTCTGCTTCGCTAACTGGTGGAAAGATTCACATGATAAAGTTTTCTTTATATTGGAGGCTAAGGACATCCAGTGCTTTAAGCCACTAGTCAAAACTCCTAAACCAAAGAATTGTTTAGATTAAACAGATTCCTTAAGTGCAATTTTACAATAGTTATTCTCCAAACTTGAGCGAGGGACATATTTTTTTTTTATAATGAGAAGAAATAATACTCGATGCAGTCCATTCACTTAGTGTTTAAAATTCTTATTGTCAAAATACTGTTAATCAGGATAAACTGAGGGATATGAAGTGACCATGCTTATGCTCATAATGCGGGATCCTGCCCGGCACAGAGGACTTCCTTTTTCTGTAAGTGTGTATATATATATATACACATATATAGATTGAAAGGGGGTAAAAAACATTAAGGATTATGGTAAGGATTATTTGTGGTTTGTATTATGTTCTGAAAGCATATGATGACATGTTAAGTTGCTGAGAGAAACAGGTGCTTCTAAGGATCATAGTACCATCTTCTCCTGGAAAATAGAAGAGTGATGTTGAACATCTTAATATACTGCAGTGTCATATTCATGAAGAGATGTGATTTTTAAAAAAATATCGTTAATAGAACTTACAATGGAATAAGAAGAGAAAGAAAAAAAGTCCGTCACGCAGGGGCTGCGTAAACTAAGCAGATTTCCCTCATGGAGTTTAGTAATAGATAAATATACATACTGCTAACACAACGCCGTGAATAAATACAAACGGAAATAAGAAATGTTTCATACAATTTCAATAGCCTGCCGACAGGAAGCGTTAGGTTAGAAATGTAAACAAACGGGTCCCGCTTCACACCGGAAAGAAAAACAATTACTGAAATATATCAGAATATAACACATTAATTTTATTGAGAACTAGTTACTATATCTAGTACTGTAATTAATAATGAGTCAGAATAATTGTTATCTCAATCAATAAAATTTTAGTAGTCCAAAACTTTAAGATGGGGGGGGGGCACCAGGACATATTTGCATGTATCTCGTATAATAAAGGTCTCTTGAATACAAGTTTTGGTATTTAAACTTCCAATAATGTGATTTATTATGTATCAGAGTATTGTTTACGTAACATGAGTAGAAGTGGCGGCTAGGTGAAAACTGAAATATGCAAATATCTCTGTTAATATTCAAGATAGAAAATAAATGTATATAACAATATTTATAGTAAATTTAATTTGTAATAATATTGGTTCTGTATAATTTTTCGATCCGACGTATAGTAACGGAGATATTTCGAATTTTCAAAAATCCTCCCCTCTAAACCCCCCCTCCCACTGGTCCGTCTTCAGCCGTTAACGAACTTGATCTTTCTTTTTACATAAAACGCTTAAATATGAAGTTTGGTAAGGATTAAACAAAAATTGCGACCGCTAGAGCGGTAACAGACAAATATATATATATATATATATATATATATATATATATATATATATATATACCTATACAGTTTTGAACGGACCTCATTTTCGTCATCTACTAGGTAGGATCGATGGACATTTGAAGAAAAATGTCGAAAATTCCGTCATGAGTACAACCTCAATAGCTGATTTCCGATAAAATATTATCTCATGGAATGGACATATTACAACCAGGAGTGAGTGGATCATTGGGAACTGTGCTGGAGGTACATAAGATAGATGAGGTTCTGCAGGAAATGGAAATTGCTTATTCCAATGAACATTGGCACTTAGCAGAACCAGAGGGACAAAAAGTCGATGATTTAGAAAACTCTGCTACACTCACTTCAAAGGTACAGTTAGAACCAAAGGAAACTGTTGAATCCCGTTAAATGAAAGGTTCTGTAATATATTGCTGATCAGTATGCATGCCCCTTGGGAGGATACAGATGAAGAAGAGGAATCCTTCTATACCTACCAGGCCAGGGTGTACAATGAAACACTGAAGCATAATGTCAAGCTAGTGCTGCGTGATTTGAATACTCACGGTCACTTCTTTGAACATCTGTG
This sequence comes from Riptortus pedestris, assembly GCA_019009955.1. NCBI lineage: Eukaryota > Metazoa > Arthropoda > Insecta > Hemiptera > Alydidae > Riptortus > Riptortus pedestris. The sequence continues at coordinate 114,974,695 of CM032231.1, forward strand.
AATCGAAGTCATTAGCATGGCATTGTACTTCAAGTGATTACAGGAACTGCTATTATTCGTAGTACAAATGATAAAATTTATCAATTTATAGAGTTTTTTTATGGATAGTGATGTAAAAGGCAAACCACAAGCTGATATATAAATAATTTTGAGCATGGATGGATTGACTACAACCAGCAAGACATATTTTAATCAGTGTCAAGCATTCCAACCTCATTATTGATACACCAAGATAAGAGGCAGGCCTATGGAATGTGTTGGAAAAATATTATATTTGCAACTATATGAAATTAATTATTGGGTAGATTGTTATGTTCTGTAATTTGTATTAATATAATAGGCTGGTACAAAAATGGTAGTCCATGTGTTTTGTGAAACTTTTATGTTCTTAAATTAAATAGATGTTTTCAGATTATATTGTTCTATTGCTTCCATAAACTGAAAATTCTAACAGAATGCTCTCAGTTTCAAGAATCTCTCTCAGGAGTGAAACTTAATGCTCTACAAAATGGTGATTAGAGCCCTGACTCATTATGGCAGTGAACGTGAACTCTCGAAATAAGAAACATGAGTTTTCTGGTCTGGGAAACAATAGCCTTTCAAAAAATATTTCTAGCCATCAGGGAGCAGCACAGATGGAATATCAGAAGCTATGGGATTGCATAGTAAACATATCCGCTATAAAAAAAGTGCTGACTTTGTCAGTTGGGAAAGTTGATGAAATTAAAACCATTAGACTGCCAGAAAAGATTATATATAGTCCACTTGAAGGATGTAGCAGTAGATGTATGCACAGCCAATAGTGCCTTAATGATCTAGAGGGGTTGCCTGGCTGGGAAGAGGAGTGTAGTGCCAAGTAATTAAGTAATTTTGTCCTAACATGGTTTATCTTAAACTTATTAGGTCATTTTATTTACGAAATAGTATTTATTACACAACTAGGTATCAGGATTCAAATAAAACAATGGTACTGTTTCAATTTAATTTATTTTTCTGAATTTTTATGGATACTTTGTTACAAATGGAATCTACTACCACCTTCACCATCATTTAAAACTTAGCATACAGCTTAAACATCTTTAATGTATGTAAAATGGAAATATAATTGCACATAACAAATAAAATATAAGCCAAAGAATGGGATGGTTAATGGGTGGCATCACAAACGGTGCTGCTTTCGATAAAATGTCACCTAGAAGTACTTTGTACTTTTATTTTTATTAATTTTTTTTTATTTATTTTACTATAAAAAAATACATCTATGTTGCAAAATATTCAATTCTACAGAGAATCATACCCTTCTATAAAATTGTAAAATTTAAGTAACTTACTTACATATTAATTTTACAATGAAATGAATTATTGATCCCTAGAACCATCTAGGATTGTGAGCGAAGTAATTTGATGTCCAAAATTATATTTAGGCAAAACCCTGGTATCCATATTTCCAATTTCTCAAATATTTTAATTTCGTTTTAATAAAATTATAAAATGAATGTTGTTTGTAAAAAAAGAAAGAAAAATTGTTTCTCATTGATATATTTTTAGAACTATCTGGGTGACACTTTATTCAATCCTCTCTTGTCTTCATTTTCCAACAAACACAAACAATAAATATTATGACTAATAGCCACTGCCAATCTTGTTATATCACAAAACGACTGCTTTTTACATGTTTTATTTCGTTAAACTACCCCAAACTGAGAACAATGTTTATATTAGAAACGAATCTATCTTCATATAATATGCTTTTCTAAACTATACAAAATTCATCGGGGATAACCACCGCAACAATTTAAAGAGAAGGCGTTCCAAGTTGAACATAGCACCATCAAAGACATACATTTTGTAGCGATCAAACTCCATTATTATAAAATCACAATCACTTTAATAAATAAATATCTTATTCTCTAAAAGTAACACAATAAATATAATAAGTTACTATTATTTATTCATAAATTATATATAAATATAGAGCTTTGAGAACAAGACAACATCAAACTCATTATAAAGACCATTTATAATTGAGGTTGCACTGCAATTCCCTAAATAATTTTAACGGTAATCTGCTGAGCAATTATTTTCATTGTCACTATATTTTTCTATTCATGGTATCAAATATACATAATTTTTATCCAATTAATAATTTAAAGCATTTTCTTGAATTACAATGATGTCTCTATTAGAATAAATTATCTTTACAATGAAATGCTTGTCCTCAAAGCTTCAATTCAGTAACTTTTCAATAAAAGACCTCTATTTTTTAAAATTTAAATCATAGTATTTGGGAAACAGATTATTTTATTTTACATATAAAAAATATGGAAACATATAATCATAATTGCATACAATAAAACATATCAAAAATTAAAAAACAAAAAAAAATTTACAATAATCCTCTTTAAATCCATTTAACAAACTTCTTGATCTAAGTACAATTTGTTACGGTTGCCTACCTGATAAAAAATTAATACAAAAATTTGCATATAAACCCTATCACACATTCTGGCATGTCTCCTGCAAAATCCCACCATTTTTTCATCAGTTATTTTAATTTTAACCATTCCACCGTTAGGCCTTAAACGAATTCTTTAATATTTCAGTGGACTTAATAGAACAGCTGTGATTTGTGCACAATTGGTTTAATTTAAAATGGAAATATGTAGGTTATTTATTTAAATTATTAACATTATTTTTTTTTTTATATGAAAGCAGGAATTAGAAAGATAAAATGGGTTGATGTAATCAAATTTTGGTTTGGGGAGGGCAAGCACAGCAACTAGGACATGAAAACATTAGAGACCAAATGTACACTCCACTATGATGGAATAATCAAACATCCAGGCCATACACAACTCACATATAAATATTTTTCTATTAGAATATATTCTAAATTGGAAATTTATAACTAAGTACTTAGCAATACCTTAGTTTTCTCAAATCGCCTAAACGTCAATCTTTGACACTTAATTGATTATTAATAGAGGATACTAACAACAAAAGCTTTAACCTATGTCAATGCTATATATAATTTTTTTTCTTTTTTTTATAATATTTTTTTATTATTTTTTATTATAATTTTAAAATACATTTGGAATTTGAATGAATTACATGGAAACCAATAAAAATAAATAAAAGTTTACCAAGGTAAAGTTATGTTGTTAAAAGCTTCCTCCTCATAAAGATGACTGCAGGGTTATCACAAATTTCAAATGACATACTAGCAGAACTCCATAATTTATTTACAATATGCCTTCGCTTAAGTAAAAAACGGCCATTGGTGACATGAAGTTTGCTGATGATGTATACTCCTTTAAACCCTGAAGAACAACTAGTATAATCATCCAAAATATAGATTTATATAACCATAGTTACCTTTAGTTTTAGGAAATGGCTAGTAAAAGGTTAGTACACTTCACATTGAAAAAGAATATTCATAACTGCTAACTAGAAATGGGTGCACAAGTATACAAAGAGGAGAAACATTTAACTCTAATTAGTATCAAGTGTAACAGGCTATAAAATTTTTTTTTTTTTTTTTTTTTTTTTAGATATATTTCTCATTTTGGTAATGTCCAATGAAAATCTGCAAAATGAAAAAGCTAATATTGATAATAAACAATATGTATATTTATTAAAAAAAAAGTATAATTCTTAGTTCACTTTATAATAAATTAATTTCAGTCCATCTAAGATAACAAAAAAAACTTAGATAAGTACTATTTAAATAAATAACACATTAATATTGCATCTAATAAGGTTCTTTCATGATAAGCATATATAGTCTTAGTATATATTACAATGGATGGATGAGGCAGGTTTAATATGGCCATATATACTGGAAAACAAAATAAATAAAACTAAAGCTACACATAAAAATAACAAGTGCTCCATGAGTAAGATAAATACAAAGCTATATAATTTTTAAATTAAATAAACTTATAATGTTGCAGACTAGCAAATTAAAATTCACAGACAATAGCACATGAAAAGTATATTATAAACCATATTTGGAACATTTTCAATGTCATAATTATTCACATATGTACATAATAATTATTCAATTCAACAAAAGATAAATTTAATTTTACCCTGTCCTAAAGAACAAACCACCATTTCCGTCTATAGCTATTAAGATTTTGTTTGAAACATCTGACTCTTATACCTAATTAGGAATTATTTCATTCTATTTTTCTTTAAATTTAGATGTCTTCTAGCTTTGTTGTCAATGACAATGAAGTTACTAATCCTTTTTAAAGTTAAATAAATCATGTTCTGAGCAGTAGAATAAAAATTAATACTGTAAATCCTATATAATGTTCTAATCTTTGGTCAAATATATTTGTAAACATATTCATCTTAGACGAGGTAATAACACACAAGATATCACTACAAGATGGTAAAAACATTAGTTAACTTTTTAAATCTAAATAAAAAAGGATCATTAATTTATAATGGAAAAGACATTGATTATAAATGTATAATAACTTCTCATCATGTAAACTTTAAAGATATGTACTAATGAGAGTCGGTTTTGCACATAGCTTCAGAATAAAAAACAATCTATTGAAATTAATATTAAAAAATTAATATTTTATGAAAAATGAAGTTTTATATAAATTTTTTGCTCTTTTAAAATGTTAAATCTTATTCATATGTCTAAAATGTAGTCTTGAGATGGACGCGATAGTTGTACGCTGGTACAATATCTGTTAAATTTCAAGGATATAAACTATTCAAAATATTATCCATTAGTTAATAAAATGAGAAGTTTTTCAGTAGTCAATATCATGGAGGGAAAGGTATGGACTGCAAACGCAGGGAGGACAATCATTTTTTAAAGGGCTGGTTGATGTCAGAGGCTTTCCTTTTAAAACAAACTGTAGTAAACATTTTTGAAATTATTGGAATTTCTAAGCACGTAAATCAACCAGCCTTTTGATCATTTGATTAGAATTCGAGCCTGTAGGCTGAGCAGGAAGTATCATGGTCTTGAAGATTTATTGTGCAGCGACTTGCTGAAGGAGATAAATCAATTTTGTATTTTGAAAGAGTTTCTTCATTCTCAGCAATCCAGTAGCCAAGCGTGTCTGTGTCATAGGTTGGAATAATTGTAACTTCTGTAAAAAAAAAAGTAATAATAATAATAATAATGATAGAAAATAAATAATCATATTTAAGTATATAATGATTACATTTGTTTTTAATTTAAAAAACATTAATTCCTATTCATTTCACCAATGCTACTTGTAGTGGCTAATTTACAGTATAGTACCCTTTTCTAATCAGAAGATTGCAAAACTTTACTCAATCAGTCAAGGCTATTCTATCTGTAATTAACACATACTAGTCATATCCCATATTTTGTATGTGGACATTGTACAGTCAATACACAAAAATTACTTTTATTCCTTGGAATGCCACCTCAAAGGTGAGATTAAATAGCACTGGTGATAGCCCTTCCCAGTGTCATCGTCATCAATTTGGAATTCTCAGAGGTTGCAAGGTCTCTAGTAATTTTTACCCATCTATGCCTTAATAAACCTTTAGTGGGGCTCAGGTTAGCCATGTGAGTTAAAGCGTTGACCTTAATCTCACATGGTAAATCTAGAGTGGCGAGTTCGATTCTTGCCTGGGCAAAGGAATTTATTTAGTGACGAAATTCATTAAATAACATCCTAAGTCCCACCCTGGCTAGAAAAGGGTGGTAACCTGTAGATAACCCGTCCAAATTAGTCTGAATTGCAAAAAGTCCATCACGCAGGGTCTGCGTAAACTAAGCAGATTTCCCACGTGAAGTTTTACAATAGAGAAATTTCACAAGAGCCGAGCAGGAAAGGAAACGGCCTACTAGCTTTTGACGGGAAAGTCACTCTCGTCCGTTAACCGCCCAGATTTAATAAAAATGCAAATATCTCGATTAATAATCAAGATAGAGAATAAATGTATATAACAATATTTATAGTTAATTTAATTTGCAATAAGATTGATTCTATACAATTTTTCGATCCGACGTATAGTAACGGAGATATTTCGAATTTTCGAAAATCCTCCCCTCTAAACCCCCCCTCCCACTGGTCCAATTTCAGCCACAACGAACTTGATCTCTCTTTTTACATAAAACGACTAAATTTCGAGTTTCGTAACGATCAAACAAAAATTGCGACCTCTAGAACGGTAACAGACAAATATATATATATATATATATATATATATATATATATATATATATATATATATATACACACACACAGTTTAGAACGGACCTCATTTTCGTCATCTACTAAGTAGGATCGATGAACATTTGAAGAAAAATGTCGAAATTTTCGCTATGAGTACAACCTCGATAGCTAATTTCTCTTAAGGGTTACTTAATAAATAGGTGGTGCAGATCAGTCATCCTCATTTGCTTTTTTAGCAGATTTACCTTAAGGGAAATCAGCTATTGAGGTTGTACTCATGATGGGATTTTCAAAAAATTTTCCTCCTTTTTTAGTTTTCTGCCATCAATAAACTCCCACTCCTACTCATATCATATTAAAAATAATCTGTTATATCATGAAGCAGATTATTGGAAGGTTAAATACCTTTGGTATTGTTCTCATTGAACTTTTACTTTTTGAAATAAATGCAAATACGAGGTACACGTGAGAAATCTGCTTAGTTAACGCAGCCCCTGCATGACAGACTTTTTCTTATACCTGCTTAATATAAAATATATGTTCTCTTGCCTAAAGTCCTTGGTGGAAACCACTTTGGTACACTCCCAGTATCCTCCAAAAAATGTTCACAGACAGTACACCTCACTGGGCATGGCAGAATTCAGCCTGCTGACAGATACCCAAAACTGGAGCTAGAATGGTTGCAGGAACCAAATACTTCTATGCCAGCAGTAAGCTCTTCTATTTAAGAACCTATCTTCTCAAGCAAATCTGATGGTATTCAAAATGGTCATACGCAGTCGCGTATGGCTCTGAAGAAAATAGGACAGCACTGCTGATCTGGGAAAGAAGAGCCTTGCACAAAATATTGGGGCTGGCAAGGAGAACTCAAATGATGTACCAAAGTAATGCTGAAGTATTGAAGGATCGTATAGTAACGACGTTAGTTAGTAACCTGACATCGTTTGTGATATGAAAAAGGGCAGCAACGGGTGAATGGGGCTTACTAAATCGATGTTATTGACCAGAATGCTCAAGAAGATGTTATATGAAACAACAGGAAAATGCATGAAAAGAAATAGGCCAAGGCTGTGGGTGGAACCACGGAGGTTGGGCATCCGTAATAAGAGAGTGCTAGCTGGAAACTTCAATTGTCAAAAATGATGTAGGCATTGCCCCAGATCGTTCATGGACTTTAGCACTGGGTAAGTTTATTAATGACTCAAATCGGACCAGGAGAAAAAGAAGTTCGCTAGGTGATTTATGATATGAATAAAAAAAGAATACCAGCTGAATGAGCAGAAGCAAATATTCCATCTATACATAAAAAAGTCTGTCATGCAAGTGCTGCATTAACTAAGCAGATTTCCCACGCATTTGCATTTATCTTAAAAAGTAAAAGTTCAATGAGAACAATATTTGGTATTTAAATTTCAAATAAAGAGTTTCATTATTAAACAGGGTATTGTTTATGTGACATGAGTAGGAGCAGGGGTTTACTGAAGGCTGAAAAATGCAAATATCTCTGTTAATATTAAAGTTAGAAAAATAAATATATATAACAACATTTAAAGAACAGTACATTTGCAATAATATTGATTCAATACAATTTTTCAATCTGACTCATAATAACGGAGATATTAAGAATTTTCAAAATTCTCCACCTCTAAGCCCCCTACCCTGGTCCGATTTCAGCTGTTAACGAACCTGATCTTTCTTTTTACATAAAACGATAAGACAAAAATTGTGATCACTAGAGTCGTAACAGACAAATATATATATATATAATTTTGAACAGACTTCATTTTCGTCATTTACTAGATAATATCGATGGACATTTTAAGAAATTTTTCAAAAACTGCATCATGAGTGCAACTTCAATAGCTGATTTCTCTTAAGGGAAATCTGCTAAAAGAGCGACAAATCTAAATACTTCAAAAATTGTGAGTCCTGTACCACCTTCCCACTAAGAGTTCAAGAACTTCAGCATTAATGATCACATTCTCATAAAACAAATAGAGTATTTTTTCTACTTCATATGCTCTCTTTAAAAAATAACAACAAAAAATATAAAGAAAACATTAGTATTAAACCTGTAGCTTCTATCACAAATCCAGTTGAATTAGAAAGATGACATTTATGACTACTAAATAGTTAGAACAGTTAGGGTGAGTAGTTATTAGACATTATATTATTCTAGAAGGTCTTGTTTTGAACAGAGAAAATGGCTTATATCTTGAGCTATCTCTCTAATCTAGAGCTAACTCTCTAATCTAGTCCTGATTCTTAATTATTGTAAACAAATGAAGAGACCCATCCAGAACACTATTTGGCATACATTAAATCTTTTGTATACTGTTCAGTCAGGAACAAGCATATCTAGCATACTCCCAAACTCTCACCTGTACTTTTAAAAGATTAACTTTATTTATCTATTTATTAAGGTATTATTAAATATTTGTTCTTTACCTAGATCTTTATCTTCCCATGTCTGTTTTGCTTCTAGCAGAGCGTTGAACACGTCTTTGCTTGGCTCTGTACCACTGAAGACATAGTACCTGGAATAAACAATGGTAATTACTCCACATAAATTTCAGCAGGATACTATAATTTGTCTGGTGGACACTAGGAGTCTATTACTCCCAACATTGCAAAGATGTACTGTTGAGGCTGAATGTATGTGAACATTGAAATCGATTGAGAGACGTTCATTGCCCGAAGTCTAAAAAGCAAAATCAATTTCTAAAGCGAGAATCATGGTGATACCATTTCTCCCCTCAACCTATAAGGTCAGATTGTATCTTAATCTGTTTTTTTTTGGGTTAGTTTAAAGATACTATAGGATCATAGGTAAATACCACTTATTCTTTCATCATTAAATCCCCATGTGAGTACTGTAAACATCTAAATAATTCCTACATTGACTACTGGAATATTTATGCTCAGAAAAAGAAAAGTTCTCATTACAGAGTAGGTGTCACTAAGACAAGTAAACTTATTAACATCATTGCCAGTATTGAAAGTTGGCAGTCAAGAAAATAAAATCCTGGTTATATCATATTACGTAAGCTCACACAGCACATGTTATGTCCTGATATTGTAATCAAGGTAGACTAACGGCACTATAGGTCTGTATTGCCAAAGTGTCCTTCTAGGGAGTGCAAGATCTCAGTATTATACATGAAAACCAACAGGGACATATACAGGCCCAGGGGGGTGTGAATCCTGTTGTTTTGATGATATTTGTTTCTGCTAATATCATTACATTATAGGGTTTGTATTCTGGCAGGTGGAAGTGACTTCTAATGTAGGTAGATGAAAGAAATGGCTACGCTTCCACTGTAACAATTTATTTAAACGGCAGAGCGCTTTCGATGCAGTGCATCATCGTCAGTGCCCTGTTGACACACAAACAATAGTAAATAGTACACAAGATAAGTAATTATTGTTTTTGTGTACCAACAGGGCACTGATGATGATGCACTGCATCAAATGCGCTCTGTCGTTTTAATAAATTGTTACACTGGAAGCATAGCCATTTCTTTCATCTACCTACATTACATTATAGTGTTACTGGAGTGTAATAAGTGCACTACAAGGGACCTTGTATTCTTTTTCAATAACAATCTGTATCAAAATGTATGAAAGCAAAATATAGTTTCTCAGAAAGAAAAACACACACAGGAGCTCTACAGTTTTAGAAAAGAATTGTAAGGTAAAAATACTTTGAGCCTTTACAGAACTGATAGATAGTCAGATAAAATACTGAACTGATTTAAATGAAAAATCTGCATTAAGAAGGGTAGACTGCCTCCCCTCTTCTCCATTTAAATTACATATTAAGTGTGGATGAGTGTGCCTGCAGGAATTTCCTGCTGTGATTTCTAGCCTACTTGTAATTTGTCTGTATGTACCCCCTCGTTTAGAGTGAATCCTTTTTTTAAGGTTGGCAAATTATTTAATTCTTAAATAATATATACTTTAGCATGAGATAATCAAAGTAAATATTTTTGCAGAATTCTTCAAAGAATTTGCCAGTATTGTATATTGAATATTAAATGTCATACTTATAACATTAAAAAAAAACATATTCTTATAACATTATAATACATTAAAAAATACATAATATATTAAAACTTAATCTACACATTGATAAAAGTTAAGGGATCCAACATATTGGCAACAATGTTGTTTCAATTGATACAGAAAAAAAAACATTCTTCAATATTTTTTTTTTCAATTAATGCTTGAAATTTAAATTTTATACCTTGCTCTCACTCTCTTGAAGAATTCAACATTGGCATAATGTGAGTTGCCATGGTGTGGCACATAACTTAGATCTAAATAAATGTGGCTCATTCCTGATTTCTTTCCGTCTCTCATTCCTTTTTTCACAGGTGAATCTGATCGTCTGTTCTTATTATTTGCTTCTTTACCTGGAAAAGTAATTTTACCATTTATTGTATAAGATAAAGAAAACATTCAATTAAACACATTTCTTTGAATGTACAGTATCATTAAAATGGCTAAACAATTTATTTTTCATTTTATTAAAATAATCCATCAGGTTTGTGCAATCCTGTTTCTGCTATAAAATTATTGAGGCATAATGTAATGTCATTAATTTTACATTATTGCCAACAAATATATAAAATTTATGATGATATTTTCATATAATGACAACATAGACATGTTAAAGGTCACAAATCTGAGCAATTTAATTATTGGAAATAGTTTCCATTTCCTTTATCTAACAAGCTTTTTTTGCCATACTTTCTGCAGCAATTTTCCACAAATGCAAATACTATTACTGAATTACTATTTTAGAATTTCATTGGGCTTTTTATGAGTTTCACCAACCCTGATATTGATTAATCTACTGGGCAGTGCAGAACTCTCAATCACAATATCAAGATGTAAAGCAGTTCTAGCATTGTTGAAGAATTTTTTTATCCTTCCTAAGGAAATGTTGTTATAAATTACAATAATTATAATTCCACTATGCTTACTACCAAACACCAATTTAAAATGTACTATACTTTCCAAAAAACATTGATAAACTGCTGGTTATAATTCAAAGAACATATATAATTCTGACTAGAATAAAATTAATATATACAATATTCTTGATATTCGTTTAGACGAATTTAAGATAGTAAGAATTCTAAAAAAATATTTTTCTTTATTTAAACTTGAATTAATATGAGAGAAAACAAACCAGCAAAAAATTTCAATTGATAAAGTAAAAATCATTTCATTAAATTCATACATCCTAATAAAAATGAATAAAAGAATATTTACTTACCTATAACAATATTAGAAGCATATCTGTTATTCTCTTCATTCATTTTTGCAACTTTCTTTGGCGTGGTTTTGGCACTTCCAGAAGTATCTTCATTTTCATTGTCATTTGGTGGTGGAGCTGGAGATGGTAAGTAGAGAGGTCGACCCCATTCCTTGAAAGGGCTCCAATAGTTTTTCCCATTAGGTGGTGGGGGCAAACCGAGAGGTTTATCCCACTTTCCTATTGGGTCTTTAGTAGCAGATTGCTGCTGAGAACTTGAGCTTGCTTCCTCCTTACTTCCAGACGGAACTACTTTTTTCTCTAATGGAGGAGATGTCTTTTTAGGGTCGAGAGATTGGAGAGGTCCACTTCCTTTTGATATACCGGTATCCTTTAAATCAAACGTTTGCCCAAGAGCTGTCTCTTTGGATGTGAGAGGTTGCCCTCTAACTTCCGCATGTTCTCTCACAGCAGTTTCAAAGTCAACATCACTATCATCATCTTCAAATCTCTGGCCATACACAGATGAAAACATAGCTGGAGGAGGTGAGTGGACATGAGATGTAGTTGACAAAGGTGATGCTGGGAGATCATCATCTGATTCTCGCCAAACAGCACTAGCTTCACTTGATGGTGACATTCGTGCTTCAGGTGTTTCGATAGTTCGCCCTGTCCACTTCTCAGTGCTTATAAAACTAGCAGTCATATCTTTTATCATACTCATGTCCCTCAAAGCTGATTCCTGTTTTGATTCGATAACCTTTTGACTAGATGAGCATTCTGAATGCTCTGTTGATGGTACTTCTTTTGTTTTACAAGTTTCTTTGGTATCAAGAATTTCTTGTTTACTATCAGTTACCTTTCCTATGTGTGTAGTAAATTTGGTTTCTTCAGTCTTAATTAACTCAGAGGTCTTTGACTCATCACTACTCTGAGCACCATTTGCTATTTTTTCTAATTTTGAACTACTTGAACTTTCACCCTCTTTGTGGGATAATGAGCCATTCAAGGCAGGTGAGACTTCTGATATCAGCTTTGATTTTACAACTGAAACATCCTTTACACTCTCAATTTCATGTTTTTCTGTTATTATTTTTTCTACTTTACAAATTTGTTCCACCTTTTCTGAAGTTTCTTGGCTTGAAAGCTCCTTAATTTCTTTGCTAATTTCTGGCTTGCTAGTTTCAGTATAATATTTAGTTTCAGTCTTTACAACTTGCTCTTCCTTTTTCTGGAATCCATTGGTTTTATCCAATGAGGATATTTCCTCAGGAGCAATTTCCTTTGTAATCACAGTCTTTGTTACAGTTATAATAGAGCCTTCCTTCTCCAACTCTTCTTTTACATCAGTCTTCAATTTAGAACATGCATCACCCATATCTTGAGTAGATAGTCCCTCCAACCTTCCATTTGAGAATGTTGATTGCTCACTGACTAGACTAGACTTAGATAATATTTCCTCAATTTTTTCACCACCTGATAATTTTTCTTTACTTCCATTAGTAAGTTTTGATGTATACGTTTCAACTTCAGATTCTTCAAGCAAACCACTATAGCCTGCTGTCTCTTCGGTTTTTAATTTCTGAGTATCATTACTAGTTTCCGATATTTTATCTTTTACATCACTGGGTGCTTCCTCTACAGTCTGTTTTTCATCTTTCAACTTACTTTTTATATCAGCATTGGCAGTATCTTTTTCTCCTTTTGCAGATATCGATGTGGTAGTTATTTGAGTAGTAGACTCTTCAACAGTTTTTATCTGGTCTTCAACCAATTCTTTTGAGAGAGATGTTTTAGTTTCAACTATTTCTTTACTGTAAGCAGCTTCTTGTAAATGCTTATCAGAGAATCCGTTAACTTTAGTTTTAATAGTTTCAGTCTTTTGAGGAATTTCTTGGACTGAAATAGTAGAAGTTGACTGAACAAGTTGACTGACAGTTTCTTTAATTGCACTTTGTGACTCAGTTTTAACTTTGTCTTCAAATATTTGCTGTCCTTTTTCGGATATAGTTTCTTTAATTGAACTGTCTATTGACCCTTTTTCTATTCTTGATACATCTGCTTCAAAGGATTTCTTTTGATCAGTAGACTCTTTGCCTGTTATTGAAACTGTACTTCCGATATCTGAATCAATTGTACTAGATGATTTCAATGATTCTTTTATTTCAGATTGGATTGTGTCTACTAAAGAAGTTAATTCTCCTTTTAATCCAGAAGAACCTTGAATGTCAAGTTTCACAACTTCTTTTTCAATAAAAGCTTCTACTTTGCTTTCTGTTAAAATTGTTGAGGTTTCTTGTGAATATGATTCATGAGATACAATTTCCTCTGATGTATCTTCTTTCTTACTAAAGTCTTTCGGTGGTTCTCCCATTTTCTTTTCGGTAGAAACTGTTTCAACTATACTTTCAACCGAAGTGAGAAGTCTTTCATCAAGTTCAATCTTCAGTTTATCCTCAGTCGAATGTTCTACTTTACCTTTGGCAATGTCTTGAACACTTTGCTGTTCTGTTTCCACAGAATCAATTTTCTGAATACCATTTACTAAGTCTTTTTTGGAGGCTGCTTTATCATCTGTCAATTTACTATCTTCAGTATCAATTAATTCTTTAGACAGTTTCTCAAATGATTCAACACCTGACCCTTCCAACATCTGATCTAGAGTCCTAAAATCCTTCTGGCTGGAACTTGGTAAATCATCATCTTGTTTTTCAGCTTGTGCTACAAGATCCTTCCCAACTTTAGTCTTTTCACTTGAAGCCTCAGAATCTGTATCCTTCTTTCCAAAGTGACTCAAGGAATCTAGATCCTTTTTCTCATCAACAACTTTTGACTCAGATTCCTTTTTCTCATGAATTTGGGAGTCGTCTTCCTTCTTATGAAGTTTAGATTCCTCATCTATCTTTGCTTTTGATTCCTTATCTTTTCCTAAATCAGGGGTTTCAGTGGAAATTATCTTTTTTAAATCATCAAGTGGCTTAACTTCAGTATCTTTTTTAGCTTCGAAAATTGTAATTTCAGAATCCTTAACTTCTTTTATATGAATATCTTCTTCTTTTACAATACCTTTCTCTAAACCCAATTTACCCTCTATTCCCACTTGAAAACCACCTTTCTCAACGAGTGGAATTACTTCTTTCTTAGGGTCTTCAGATATTGTAGAATCTTTTCCTTTAGGACTTCCCAAAGGCTTTGACTCTAATTCTGGGTCAAGAGAAGCTTCCAAATCCAAAGCTTTAACTTCACTGTCTTTCTTACCATCCGGTAGCTTCGAGTCTAATTCTTTCTTCTCTTCTGAAGGTTTAAATCCTAAATCTAAAGCTTTAGATTCCTTATCCTTATCAGCAGAATGTTTGCTGATTTCAATATCCTTATTATCTTCAAATGTTTTTAATTCTTTTTCTTCTCCTATAGTCTTATCTTCAGACAGTTTTCTTTCAATGTCCTTCTGTTCACCTGAAGGTTTCAAGTCTCCTTCTTTTGTAACATCAGATTTACTTGGTACTGAATCCTTCTTGTCTTCTGAAGTTTCAGGCTCCAAATCCTTCTGAGTTTCTGTAATTTTAAGCTCCACATCTTTTTTATCTTCTGATTTAAGCTCATCCTTTTTAAGATCTAAAGTTTGATTATCAACATCCTTTTTATCTTCAGTAGGCTTAAGATCATCCTTCTTTTCTTCAATAACTGTTGATTCCAGGTCCTTTTCAGAGGTAAGTTCTTTATGTCCCAACTCCTTCCTATCTTCAGTAATCTTAGGTTCCAAATCTTTCTTAACATCCTTGTATTCTGACGTTAATTCTTTCTGTTCATCAGTTTCCTTGGATTGTAACTCTTTAATGTCTTCATGAGGTTTGGCCTCTAAATCTTTTTTTTCTCCAAGATGCTTTGACTCAAGCTGCTTTATATCGGCAAGGTATCTGGCCTCCAAATCCTGCTTTTCTTTCTGTTGTTTTGATTCTAAGTTCTCCTTATCTTCAAGAACCTTTGGTTCCAAAACATCCTTTTCAACAAGTGGCTTTGATTCCACATCCTTGTCATCAAGAACCTTCAGTCCCAAGTCCTTTTGTTCAGTACTGATAGACTCAACTTCTTTCTTAACCTCTTGAAGCTTAGATTCTTTGCTTTCACCAGATTGCATAGACTTCAGCACCATTTCATCCTCAATGAGTTTGGATTCTAAACCTTTCTTTTCTTTGAGTTCCTCAGATTCAACCTCCTTATCTAGAATAAGTTTGGATTCCAGGACTTTCATTTCTTTGAGCTCTTGAAATTCAATCTCCTTATCTTCAAGAAGTTTAGATTCCACGTCTTTTTTTTCTTCAACTTGTGCAGAGTCTTTCTTGTCATCAAGAATTTTAAAGTCTAAGTCTTTCTTTCCTTCCTCTTGCTTAGACTCTCCTTCTTTCTTGTCATCAAGAAGTTTGGATCCTAAAACTTCCTTTTCTTTTGGTTCTTGAAATTCAATTTCTTTATGTTCAAGAGCTTTCCCCTTTTCTTCAACTTGTATAGAGTCCTTCTTTTCATCTAAAAGTTTAAATTCAAATTCTTTCTTCTTTTCTACTTCTTTAGAATCTCCCTCTTTCTTGATTTCAGGCTTTTCAGACTCCAAGACTTTCTTCTCATCAAGATGTTTAGAGTCTACTTCCTTATCTTCCACAAGTTTCAATCCCATGTCTTTCTTTTCTTCAAGTTGTGTAGATTCAATTTCTTTCTTGTCTTCAAGGAACTTGACTTCTAAGTCTTTCTTCTGTTCTACTTGTTTAAAATCCCCTTCTTTCTTTTGATCCGGAACTTGGGATTCAAATTGTTTTGAGTCTACATCTTTCTTTTCTGGAAGTTGTTTTAATTCCACTTCTTTCTCGTCTTCAATATGTGTAGATTCTGCATCTTTCTTATCTTCCAGATATTTAGAGTCTGTGTCCTCTTTATCTGCACCTGTTATTTCAGCTTCTTTCTTTGTGTCTACTAAATCACCCTTTGCCTCTCCCTTCAGTTCATCAAAAGGTTTTGGTTGTTCGTCTTTTTCACCTTCTTTACGTTTTGTTAGTTCAACATCTTCCTTTTTTTGTTCGGTAGAGAGTTTGGATTCCAAATCCAGCTTACTGCTTGCTAATAAATCTTCTTTTCCCTCATGAGATGGTTTACTCGTCAAATCATCTAGAAATTTGGATTCACTATCCTTCTTGTCTCCAGGAATTTCGTGTTTCTTCTTGTCTTCAAGGTCTTTTGAAAGTACATCCGTTTGACCATCTACCAATTCGATTATTTCTAAATCTTTCTTTTTTTCAATAGGACCAGCTTCCTTTGTTTCCAGATCTTTGTGACTTTCACTATCTTTTGCTTTCAGATCTTCCAAATCATCAGTGGGCTTGAACTCAGAAATTGTTTGACTAGTTTGAAGTTCTAATTCCTTGCCTTTGTGACTTTCAAGTACAGATTCAACATGCATCATTTCCTCTTTGAGGGATTCAGTTGTAATTTTCTTATCATCAATAATAGAAACATGACCATATATTTCAAAATGACTTACATCATCTTTAATTTGACTTGATACTTCATCAAGTATAAGTTTTTTACTCTTTAGAACTGAAGAAATTCCTTCTTTTTCATCATGTTCTACAGATTTAAAATCTTCTAATTTTGAATCATGATCTTTTTCATCTTCTACTATTTTTTGTTGCTCTTTTGTCATTTCTGAACTTTTAGAAGACTCTAAAATCTTTGATTCTGAAATCTCAGTTAATACTTCTTCTTTTGAAGATTTTTCTTTCAAAGGTTCCTCTTGATCGAGAACATGTGCTCTATCAGTTTCACTCTTCCCTGAAGAAATAGGTGAACCACCTATACCTAAAGAACCTTTCTCACTAGGAATTTCTTTTTCTGAATCTTTTTTCTCTTCTGGCTTTGCTTCCTTACCCTCAATTGGTTTGTCACCAGTAAGAAGTGTTTCTTTGATATCCTCCTTAATACCCAAAGACAGAGTATCAGCTACAGTAACTTTTTCAAGAATTTCAGTTTTTTCCTTTTCTTTAAATTCAACTTCCTTTGTCAGAGGTATTTTGTATGCATCATCGCTACTTAAGTCAAGCTTTTCTATTACCACTGAGTCCTTTATATCAGTGATTTTAGAATCAATTATTTCACCCAACTCTTCAGGTTTTGATTCTTCATCTAATAGCACTGCTTCGCCTTTTACTTGGACATCTTCTTTCTTTGTTGAATCTATTACAGCTGTAGTACTTTCTGAAATTTCAGTTTTACGAATTTCGGCTAGTTTAATATCTTCTTTTGTATCTGGTTTTGACTCACTGCTTGATTTTTTATGCGATTCTAAGTCTGGAATGTCATCTTTTTGGGCTGGGAGTTCACTTTTTATGGCTTCTGATTTTTCTGTAGCACTTATATCTAGAATTTTTTCATCAGTTTTAACTTCACCTTTCTCATGTTCTTTAACTTCCTCTTTATCAAGTGATACTTCTGCTTTATGTATTTCAACTTTTTGCGAGTCAGATGGCTGATCTTTAATTTTTTGGTCAATGTCTTTTTCATCTTTTAAATTCTCTAATTTACCTATTGTATCCAGACTTTTGTCTTTAATTTCAGCCACATCTGTTATTTGGCCTATAATGTTTTCTTCTAAAGTCTTTGTATCTTTGGTTGGTGAATCACTTTGCATCTTATCATCTTTATCAATTAATATAGAAGACTTCTCTTCATCACATATTTCCTTAATTTCTTGTCCAACAAGTTCCTTTGGTTTATCTTTCTCGAGTTTAGAGATTTGGTCTTTGTAATCTAAATCAGTTTGCTTTTCTTCAATTTTCTCTTTATCTATTAATTTTGTATCTTTTATTTCAGCAGTATAATCTTTCTGTTCCAATTCTGGACTTTCTCTATCAATTTTCTCTTGAACTTTTTCATGTGATTCTGAATCCTTCTTTCCATCTACAAAAATGTCTTCCTCACTTTTTTTAATTTGTTTTTCAGGAATAACATCTCCTTTTGGGGGTAATTCACTATCAGACGTTGTTTCAACTGATGTTAGTAATGGTTCTGTTTTATCTTTTGTTGGTTCCAACTTACCATCTACCTCTTGAGCTATTGTTTCTGAATCTGTCTTGGGTACTGCACTCACATCAGCATGTTCTTTTACGCCTACATCAGCTTCAATCTTGCCTTCGACTGCTTGACCATCTTTTATAACTGGTTGTGTTGCAGTTGTAGCCACATCATCTTTCTCTTCAGGAGCAGAATCTAACTTCTCTTTTTCTATTTTGTCTTCTAAGTCTTTCCTTTCCAGTTCATCAGCTGCTGGTGTAGTTTTTTCATCAGCCGCAAAATCTATTTTTTCAACTAATTTATCTTTTATGTCTTCCTTTGAAAGATCTTCCGGCTGAATCTCCTTAGAAATTATGGTAGCTGCAGACATTTCTCTAGTTTGTAAATGGGTTTCATCTTCTGACTTTAGTTCAGTTCCTTTCAGTGGTACTTCATCTTTTACTGGTTTCTTTTCTATTTGATCAGGGCTCTTAGAGCCTTCAATCTCGGACTCCAATACTCCTACATCTTTCGATGTACTTGTAAGTTCTTTAGCACTTTCTAAGATATCACTAGTCTCTTTTACAGCTTTAGTTTCTTTTTCAATTGGCAATGTAGATGGTATAGGTTTCTCTTCTTTTAAATCACTTTGTTTCTCTTCCCCATCTTTTAAGAAGCCATTAACGACTACTTCACTATCTTTCTCAGTTATTTTTGGAACAGCTTCATCTTTAGGCTTTGTAACTTCCTCTTCAACTAACTGCTGAGATTTTTCAGAGCTAATTTCTTTAGTTTCAAGTTCAACTGGTTCATCAGTAAGAGCAGACTTTGGTTTTTCACTAACCACTTGAGATGATTCAATTTTTGTTTCCACTTTTTCGACCATAGCTACAATCTTCTCATCCTCCTTAACTTCTTTTGCCAATTGCTCTTCCACCTGTTTTTGATCTAGTGTTATTTCTTCCACAGTTTCCTGTACTTCACTTTTAATAATTTCTTCCTTTTCAGCTTTTAATTTTTCTCCAAGGTCCTTTCCTAATATTCCCGCCTTTGAATCAATAATATCTTCTTTAAAAATTTTCTCCACATCTTTTTGTTTTTCTGTAGTTTCTTTTTGGTCTTTTTCCTCCACAGAAATTTCAAAATCATCATCTTCGGATGGTTCAATTTGCTTTTCTATTGTTCCAACTAAATCTGATTCTTTAATTTTCTCTGTAATTTCATCCTTCTCATCTTTACTTCCTTCTTTTAATTTTTCATTTGTTTTGGAATACTCATCGATCAAATTTTCAGTTGCGTCGATTATATCCTCTCTCTCTTCCATGTCTTCAGTAAGAAGACCGTTAATATATGTAACGTCTTTTTCTTTGCTGCTTTCTAATTCTTGTTTTTCTGGAAATGATTTATCTATTTCCTTCTCCTCCAGAGCTTTAACGTCTCTTTTTGTTTCTGGTACATCTGCTTCCTGAGATTGAACTGGTTGTCTCAACTTTTCTGTACCTGCATCAATGACCTCTTTAACAGGAGAAGCTTTTCCACTTCTAATGACTTCTTCAGTTTCTTGGAGTTTATCTTCTTTTTGTGGACCAGGTTCTGGTAAGATATCATGGGATATTTCTTTTGGAGAAGGTGCTTTAGTTGCTTCTTCAATTTTTGTATCCTTTTCCAGATCAGGTTCTGGTGAGATTTCTCGCAATTTTTCTTTTGGAGAAGGCGCTTTTGTTAGTTCTTCAATTTTTGTATCCTTTTCCAGAGCTGGTTCTGGTGAGATTTCTCGTGATTTCTCTTTTGGAGAAGGCACTTTAGTTACTTCTTCAACTTTTGTATCCTTTTCCAGAACTGGTTCTGGTGAGATTTCTCGTGATTTCTCTTTTGGAGAAGGCACTTTAGTTACTTCTTCAATTTTTTTATCCTTTTCCAAATCAGGTTCTGGTGAGATTTCTCGTGATTTCTCTTTTGGAGAAGACACTTCAGTTACTTCTTCAATTTTTTTATCTTTTTGTAGATGAGGTTCTGGTGAGATTTCTCGAGATATTTCCTTTGGAGAAGGTAATTTTTCTGTTGTCTCTGCCTTTGTAGCTTCCTCTTGAGCAGGACTCCTTTTTCCTTTGTCATCAATTAATTTATCTTCTGTTAGTTTCTCCTGTAGTTCATCTTGTTTTTGTTCATCTAGAATCTTGTCTGTATCAGAAACCGTTAGGTCCTTTTCTGAAACAGCAAATTCTTTTTCTATTTTGTCTTCCATTTTTAAGTCTGCACTAACTTCTTCAGCCTTGATTTCCTTAGGCAATTCAGTTTTGGGCTTTTCAGTGCCTTCTACTGACTCCTGCCTAATACCTTCAGTTTCTAATAAGTCCTTGACTTTTTCATCTTCTGGTAGAGACAATACCTCAAGTTCTTTCAGTTCTGGTCTGGAAATATCTAAAATAGATTCTTGCATATCCTTGGATTCTTCAGCTTCTGGAATTTGAACCTCCTCCTTTTTTTCTTTGATATCAACAGGCTTTTTGAGTTCTACTCCCTCTAACTTAGTTATTTCTTCTCCTTCCAAGTCTTCCCCAATTAATTCAGATGGTTGGGAGTCTGGCTTCTTCGAATCACCTTTTTCTCTGTCTTCCTCTTTTAAAACTTCTTTAGATTCTTCTGTTTCTTGTTTTTCATGAGAAACCTCCTTAATTTTCTCTTCCAAGCTTAAAGGTTTGTCTGGCTCAGTTTTAGACTCTACAATTTTATCTTTCACATCTAGTGACCTTTCAAGATCAAGAACATCAGAAACTTTTTCTTCAGGAGCTATTTCTTTAGTTATAACATCAGCCAGTCCTTTTTTAGGTGAGGTTTCCTTTTTCTCCCCAACATCATTAAGTTCGTCAACTCCTTGTTTCTCTTCAGATTCCATAATTTTGTCAGTAACCTTCTCTTTTTTGTCTAATTTTGCAGATTCTTGCTCTTGCAACACCACAGCATCAGGTTTTGCTTCTGCTTCTTGTTCATCATCATATTTTTCTTCCGACTCCAATGGTTTTCCAGATTTTGGGCTGCTGCTAACTAAATCAATATCTGTAGTTGTATGGGATAACATATCAACACTTTCCACTAAGTCTTCTTTCAAGTCTTTGCTTTTGTCTTCTTTTTCTAAATTATCTTTAAACAATTTTAATTCCTCAGTTGTTTCTTCTTTCCGGTCTCTTTTGCCTGCAGGCAATGAAAGAAGTTCTTCTGGTCTTTCTCCTTCATAAATACCAATATCGGCTTCTTCATGTACTGGAAGGTCAGCAACTTCATCTGGTGTTTTTACAATGTCCTTGAGCCGCTGAGCTGTTTGATCAAAGATAGTGCCTGCTATTACAGGAACTTGAGGTAGACTGGTAGGTTGTTCAGGGCGTGGTGCTGTTATTATTTCCTTTTCTTTAGTTTCTTCTTTGACATGTTTTTCTTCAACACCTTCTTTTATTTCATCTAAAGGAATTCTCTCATCTTCAGGCAATGTTGGAGCTGTTGTAGTGGCACCAGATTCAACTGTAGTTGAAAATTTTTCATCAGGTTGACTTTCATCAATTTTCTGTTCCACGTCAACAGATTTAACCTCTTTTTCTTTAGGAGTAATAATTCTATCAGTGGACCCCAAATCTTTGCCAGAAATTTCTTGTGACTCGGTTTTCTGCATATCTAGTTTTTTTGTTACTATTTCAGTTGCAGTTTCAATTATCTCTTCAACTTCATCTTGGGCAACCTGTTTTGTTTCTGGAGGCAATGTAGCTTCCTCTTTGTCTTTTTCAGTAACTGGAACTTCTTTTGGGCCTTCTTTTAAGTCAGCTTTTAGGGCCTTCTTCTTTTCTTCATCAGCCTTCTGTAAATGGACAGCAATTGTTTCAACATCACTTTTCCCTGTAACTTCATTACTTATTTCAACTTTCTCAACAATCAATATTTCTTCATCCTCTTCTTTAGATATAGATTTCCCCCTATCTTCTGATTCTTTTCTGCTAATGTCAAGTTCTTCTTGTTTGCTGTCGTCCTTTTCCTTTACCTTTTCCGCATCTTCTTTAGCTTTCGTGAGTTCTGCATCAATAGTGGAAGGAGTTGATACAGCTGAAGAGTCAGTAGTTATATCTTTTTCAGGTTTTCCAACTTTCTTTACATCAAGTTTCTGTTTCGCTCCAGGTTTGGCAGCTTTGACCGGTGACAGTGATTTTATACCTTTAGGTGAAGCAGATGGTTTTTTGGCTATAGGTTTTTCAATCTTTTTAGGCTCATCTTTTTTTGGCGGGTGTGCTTTCTGGGCTTGAAGTCTACTAGTTTCCTTACTCTTGAGTTCTACAACTTTCCTGTTATTCGCTTCTTTGGCACTTTTTGCAGGAGTTGCGGGTGGTGAAGCTTTTACTCTGGAAGCTCGGGTTTTGGTCTCAGGTTTAGAAATTTCTTGTAAATTGTTTTCAACAATTTTCTTTGGTGTTGTTGGTGACGACTTCACTGAGTCTGCTTTCTTTTCGGGTGGTTTTTGTGTTTTCTTTTCTGGTGGTTTTTGGACAGTTCTTTTCGGTTTTTCTTTTTTAACTTCTTTAGTTTCTTTTTCTACTTTCTGCACAGCCTCAGAGGATTTTTTGTCAATCTTAACAGTCTCTTGCTTAGTATCTAAATCAGTCTTTGGTTTTTCAGGTTTTTCCTTTGGTCTATCAACTTTAGGTTTTGATTTTGGAGGCATAGGCGCTTTCTTAGCCTCCTGTTTCACAGCCTTCACAGTCTCTGCCTGTTTCTTTTCATTCTCTGCAACTTTCTCTATAAGAGGTCCTTTAGGTGGTGCAGCCTTAATACTTAACTTAACCGTCGACGATGAAGGTGACAATGATTTTGCTGAACAGACAGGGTGTTTCATAAATTCTAAATTCTTTAATTTATCGAGCCCCTCAAATATTTTTTGTTGAGGGGTGCTTCCAGGGAATAGTAGCCTAGTTATATTATCCTCTGGGTTGGCAGGTTGCCAGACCAGAAGGGCACATATTGATGTCTTACTACTTAGTGGGAAGTTAAACTCTCCTTTTCTGCTATAGCTGCAGAATATCTTTGAGTCCACGGCTGCCCATTTGGCAAGAAACTCCCTCACTTCTCGGCTGTCCTTTGCTGGTGAGAGGACATACATGTCAAGTTTACCATGGCCAACTTTGTGGTAGAGATTGATAGGTTCTATGGTAGGGTCTCGATAGCATGCTTGAGGTTTCAGTCCTAAATGTCGTAGCCCACTAAGCATCTCTTGCCCCTCTTCTATCAAATTTATAAGTAAAGGGTCCCTGTCCTTGTCACCATCAGGAGAGAGTACTTGTTTTCGATCCTGAAAACATACATTTTTATTTTCATTATACTCTGTATAAAGGCATTCTTTTATCTAAAACCTTAACATTCAAATTTCAGCAAATGACTTTTATGATACAAGAGAAAGCCAATAACTAGGTGTATCAATGTTATACAACACAGATTTTCACAAGTACCACACTTCTTCACCTATCTGTGCTTATTTTTCAAACCACTTATTACTTATAATAAATTTAATTAAAATAGAATCAATGCACTGTACAATTGGTTTGAATAGAAGAAAGTTTATTGCCCTCATTAAAATGACAATTTATTCATAAAGTGGGCTCTTGCTAAGTGTAAACACTATTTTTATGAATTTTTAAGATGGAGTACCACCAGCAAATATTGAATCATAAATTATTATCAAATACAGAAAACTGCAATGTCAATTTACTGACAAATATATTTATAAATTATTATTAATTTGGATTTATTAAAGAATTTATCAAATCTGTCATTTTTTCTTTTTGTTACAAAGTTAATGTACTCACAGTAGGAGTGTTAGCTTTAAGGTCGTATTTTTAGACTTGAAAAAAACTCTATAATAGATTTTGTTCCAACTGGGTTTTCATTAGTATAGGGAATATATGAGACAACTAATCAATAGGATGATTGGGATCAGGCTGCTAGAAAAATAAAATAATCCTAAAGATACGTAAAGTAGCCTAGTGCTAAATTGAGAGAAGGATTAGAAAATTAATTGCAGAGAAAATTACCAATTACAGTATATAAATGAATGTGTCAATCAATTATCAGGAAAATGAGAATAGTCGGATCAATGACTGGTTAAATGCATAGAGAAACTAAGTATCAAGAGCAAAGAGAGGTCAATCAAAGGAATATTCTACGACAAAAGCATTTCTATAAAAAGTATTTATTAGAGGAATAAAGGCAGATAGGTATGAATAGATTAGAGGAAATAGAAATTAGGTAGATGAATAGAGGTAGATATGAAATTTGTCATACCAAGGGAGTTTGCTCAGACCAATAGTGAAGCTAAAATAATTACATTTTCTTCCACTAATATAACTAAATTTATTTTTTAAAATAGATTATATCCATCATAACAGAAGATATGACTCCCTTTATAAAATATACTTAAAGTAATTCTACTCACAGGTATATTTGAAAAGAAATGTCCAATTTGAGGGTAAACTTGATCTCCCTTTTTTCTTCGTAGAAGTGAGGCGAGACCTTGAAGGTTTCCATTATTTATTCTAGTCATAAGCACTGAATCTAGTCGATCAAGGTGGCGGGTGAAGTCCCAGAAGCACGACTTCCTGGAGAATCCACCATCCACCAGCATATTGAACCTACAAGATAATATCATGTCAGATTAATGCTATAACTCATAATAGAATATTATTGGAAATCTTATCTATTGTTACTATTGTTAAGGAAATCTTTAATTCATAGCTATTATAGACTGCACTTCTTTTATTTGAGCTTATTATGTATTTTGGACTTTTTAATAGTTATTAAAAAAAAATTGTAAAAACTGCCAATGAACCTGCTCTATGACTGGTCAGCATCGTGCAATCCCGGTATTATTGTGATAGCACTACAGATCAAAAGCTGCTACTTCTTTATTCCAGTAGCAACTCACTTATCTCTTAATGCTGACTGAGTAGGCACCGGGGGGGGGGGCGGGAATTGATAGAAGTTGAACCTCAAAACTGAGTAACACCACAACTAATATTTAGAATGTCTAGGACAGAAGCCCAGAAGCCAATTCTTTACCAGTGGAAAACTGCTAGCTCAATTAATGGTAAATATGATTTATTTTAGAATATGACTACAAATATATACAATTTGAAATAATTTTTCTCAAAGATATCTATCCATGGTTATTGAATTTCTCTGTTTTGAGCTGCCGTATTATTTCTGATCAACTTTCAAGTCATACTATGTCATACCTATCTAGACATAGAGGATGCAGGCTGGGTGAAATTGTTTTTTCCCCACTACCATCTGGTACCAGAGCTTAGTTTTTAAGTGACAGTTTACAATGTTCATCTTTTATTGTCCATGGAGGCTAAAGTTCGATTTCCTACAGATTTTTTTTTTCTCTAATACAAAAAATATTAAACCGTATTAAAAATCATTATGTTAAATATAGACTTGGGAATGTTAAGATAGAATTGAATAAAGCGAATAAAGAACAAAAGACAAGCAACTGCCTACTCCTAACATCTTGGAATAATACCTTGATAATTTTATAAGTAGAAAAGTATTCTGACTCTTCTGCAACTGGAATGAGAGTGATTTGAGCCAGCTTCAATTCTTATTAATAGCCAGTTTGAATAATTGTAGCAGAGAAGGACACACCATTTTTGAGAAAAAAGGAATAACATAATTTTTCTTCTGGTATGAATGTTACTTATGGGAGCTTCATGAGTTCCATTGATGTGAATGAAAATCAAACAGAAAAACAAAACATTTGAAGGATAGTAATCGGGATAATGTTGTAATACAAATTTGCATTACACTGTTTGCTTTAAATGCTAAGGCAAAGGATTTACTAGCTGGAATATTATTTTGTTACTGTTGTAACTTTTGATTGGGTTAGCCATGTGAGTTCGACTTTAATCGCACATGGTAAACCTAGAGTGGTGAGTTCAATTCCTGCCTGGGCAATAGGAATTTATTCAGTGACGGAATTCATCAAATAAAATCCTTAGTGCCACCCTGGCTAGAAAAGGGTGCTAACCTGTAGATAACCCGCAATTAACCTTAGTTGCAAAAACTGGACGTTAATGAATAAATTAAAAAAAAAACTTTTGATTGATATAAGCCAAATTATTTTTGAAGACAAGTGACTAATGTTGTAATTGCTAGCCCACAGTCATTTGTAAAAATTTGTTTGTTGGTTTTTTAAGGTTTTAGGGCAAAAAAGTACTAGGTTATCATTGCCCGGTAATATCTATAACTCTCGTTTTGGATAAGTACCTGCATTTTGAGAGTATACTGTGTTTATGCAAATTGTATAAATTTAATACCACACAAAGCAGGAAGATGGATTTTTCAGATAGCATGACACATTTACTTAGTTTTAGTTTGATATTCCAAAATCAAACAATGATTAGTTAGCTCATTATTACTAATCTAATTCTTTTGAAATAGGAACAAACCCATTGATGCCAAAGAGGGCAGCATCTCCTTGACCACCGGGGAAGACATAAAGAGTTGGATGAGAGAAGCGAATGTTTCCAACAACATCCGATGATTCAAGGATATCGTTGAGGCTAGCAGGCACCAAGTATTGACCTAAGTAGTTGAGGAAGTCACGAACAGCTGCGGTTGCAGATGTCTTGTCCGGTGGGTTCAACCGGACTCTTGACACCTAGAAAAATGTTATTTTAATTGGTTTAATCGTAATGCAAAGTCTATATAAACTGTAACAAGAAAAAAATAACAAACTATATTTGTTTTGGATTTATGAGATAACATTAAACTTAAACGTAAATGCAATTGGTGGTAATATGATTAGAAAGTTGCAGTATTGGTTGATGTTTTGAATGAGTCCACAAAAGCAGTTCTTGATCTAGGGCTAGACCCAGTCATAGGTGGTGGAGAACTTGTGGAGGCTAGAGTTCTACATTTGGAGGATCCTGGCTAATGACTCCAGTAGTCTTAGGTGGCAGAAGAGGACCTACAAAATCTGTAGTTAGTAAGTCTAGTAGATAGTTTATACTATATTACTAATCCTTTAAAAGTCATTAAAATAAATTTACTTTGTGATGCACAAGCAGAGGGAAATAAACAAAGATATGTATCAATAACACACCAATATTACAGTTATAATCTTTTTGTACTAAGTGTTCCCCAGCTGTTAATTTTAATATCTTCTAGATTGTATTACAATACACAGTGGGTATTGATGAGGATCAGTCTTTAGGATGTCAGACACTTCCCTTCACAAGATTGCCCTCATGATGAACAGTAAATAAGTAAGTTTAAAGATAAATATATTTTGTTTTTTAACACCCTGGTGTCCCCAATGTTTGTGATTAAAATAATTCATTTACTTTAGACAGTAAAAATACCTTCTCCAAGCCCTAAACCCTGGCTTCATATTTTTTGAAAAGTAAAAAATTATTGGAGATTCATTTTTATAATACAGGAATCAGGAAATACTAAAAAATAAATGTTAAATGAGAATATAATTCTCATTCGTTCATAATCAAATATATATGACCATTTTCTACTCGCGGATATCAATATTAATCACCACTAGTCAGGAAATGTAAGGTATTTTATATACCCGTACTTCTTTGTGTACTTAATAAATCAGCATTTAGTCTTTTTCCAAACATTTTTTCTACTTAAAGATAATAGTACTACATAATCACGCATTATATTTCTGTGGTGAAAGATAGTACCATTAGATTTCATTAAAAAAACCTAGAAAATTTTAAAACTATAAATTGAAATATTTTTACTTTAGAAATTCATGACTTTTAAAAACTATAAGAATAAATAAACAAAATATTAATAATGAAAAATAGTGGTTTGAACTGATCTCAATGTAGTTAGTTCACACGAATGACTTTGGAAGGATGAAGCCTGATTCTCATCATCAAATTTAGCATCAAAGCAACCATTGAGCCAAATCCATGCTAAT
The DNA here is from genome assembly GCA_019009955.1 of Riptortus pedestris. Lineage (NCBI taxonomy): Eukaryota > Metazoa > Arthropoda > Insecta > Hemiptera > Alydidae > Riptortus > Riptortus pedestris. The sequence continues at coordinate 115,003,151 of CM032231.1, forward strand.
CAAGGCCTGAAGATGACAGCTTGGGTCTCTGTAAGTTCCCAGCCAAAAATCAAGTTTTGCAGGACTCGATTAGGTTTTTTCCCCCACATTTGTGAACTTCTTATTCATTATTAGCAGCTATAACATAGCTTCTGTAACATATAAACATATTTAGGTTTTACTCAGGAGAAACTAACATTTCTTCTCATGCACTGTGACATTGTCAGAATTATTTTCTCTTTAATAATGTATTTAGTCCTTTAACTCATCAAATGACATAGTACAAAGTGATTTTAAGATTCCATGGAGCATTCTCAGCTTATTCACTAGTTACAGTATCTTTATAATTGTGTTGTTTGATTATGAAGTAAGGGATATGAGATCATGTTCCATTTTAAAATCCATCAGGCTGTTCATTGTACATATTGAAGTTATTAGCTTCTGTCTCATATATTTTGGGTTTTTCTCATTTATAAAGTACTCAAGACGTATTTATCTTTTTCTACAATTTGATACATATATTCCATTTGTTTATACATGTGTAGGTATCATACTTTTTCAATAGATTATATTCATCTATTTATTTCTTATTAAAAATATTTTGAAGAAAATTACTAGAATAAAATTGATTTGAAAAACTCACATCTCTAAATGTTCGAATGGACTGATGGTAAATAGAGATAGATAGGGGGGGAGGGAAGAACCAATGGCTGTCACATCATCTGGCATCATTAAAAATAAAAATAAAAATATTTATATATATATATATATATATATATATATATATATATAGAGAGAGAGAGAGAGAGAGAGAGAGAGAGAGAGAAAGAGAGAGAACCAACTATTTAATATCTCTAATCCTGAAAATTAATTATATGGGAAGATCTGAAAAATGAATAAAATACAAGCATGATTATGAGCTCACAGTATTTGTTTGTTCAATCATTTAATCAAGCAAATTGAAAGATTGTTAATGTGTATACAGAAACTTATTTCTTTATAATAAAACAATTTATTGAATGAAAACTGAGAAGAAAAAAAAATATTTATTTATGATATATGAATTTTAAATACCTTTGAAAATGGATCTTTGGCCTTAAGGGCCCACCAATCTCCTTCGCTTGAGCAGTGTACATCTACACTGACAGTTCCTTCATAAGCTCTCAGGACCCGTTGTACTTCATGCTCTGAGTACATGTCCGCAAAGTCAGAGAAAGAATAAGTACCATCCTAGAAAAAAAAAATTATATCCATTGATAACACATTTAAAGAAAGATATCATTCAAGTGAACAGTGTATCAGGTAGATGATGAAGTATTACACTTTTTTCATCTTGTTATCAACAGTTAACTAAAGCACCTTTAGTTCAAATATGTGAGTAACACATATAGCAAACATATTTGATTTTCTTGTATCCCTTAGAGTTGTTCAAGTGATCAGGAATCCATTTTGTATGTATATATGTGTGTGTGTATATAATTTTAAATTTTTGACTTCCCATAATTTGGAAGTGTCTTTTGATAGGACATATTAAGTGAGTGGTGAATATTACAGGTAGTTGCAAATAATGAGAAGTACAAAGACCATTATTAATACAGAATGTGAGACAAAAAATTATAAACAGAACATTTATTTTAATTACCTGATTTTACTTTCATACAGTTCTGTCATTTTTGTTAGTGTTATTTGAAAGTTTTGTTTATTTGCATTCAAGCCTATACTCATTCATATTTGTATTGAAAAAAGACAACATCTAGTAACTTAAATTCAAATAAATGTGGCATCGGTACATCCTGAATCCTGATAAAATAAGAGCTTCAGAAAAAATGGTTCAAAAAACACATTAAGGCATACACACATTTGTATATATGTATGTATAAAGATACATTTCTGAAATTAATAAGTCCGATTTTAGAGAATTCATCTAAAGGACAGGGTATTTATTGTTTTGAGGTATTAGTCTTAATATACTTGGTGCGTTCAGTACTTATAGGGCCTCCCAAATTTTAATTTTTGTGACAAGTAAGCTCTCTTAACAAAATCCCTAGCCCCAACTGGGCTTTAAAGAAGGATGACATGTAAATAATATGTTGCTTAAAATTGAAATAAAACAAAACAATAATATTAAAAAGTCCACCACGCAGGTTGGACTTAGTAAATCTGCATTTACTAAGCAGATTTCCCACTTGCATCACGTATTTGCATTTATCTCATGATGTAAAAGTTAAATGAGAACAATACTTGTTATTTAGGCTTCAAATGAAGTGCTTCATAATATAACAGCTTATTGTTGATATGACATGAGTAGTAGTGTTTACTGAAGGCCGAAAACCAAAAAAACGCAAATATCTCGGTTAATACTAAAGGTACAGAATAAATGTATACAACAATATTTATAGTGCATTTCATTTGCAATAAAATTGGCTCTCTATATATAATAACAGAGATATTTCGAATTTTCAAAATTCTGCCCTCTAAACCCCTCTAACACTTGTTCGATTTCAGCCAGTAATAAACTTGACATTTAGTATCGTATGAAACGCTTATATATCGAGTTTGATTGCGATCAAATAAGAATCGCAACCTCTACAGTGGCAACAGACAATTATATATATGTATGTATATATATATATATATATATAGTTTTGAACGGACCTCATTTTCGTCATCTCCTAGGTAGGATCAATGGACATTTGAAATTTTTTTTCGAAAATCGCGTCATCAGTAAGACTTCAATAGCTGATTTCCTATAAGGGAAATCTGCTAAAAGAGCGGAATTGGCGGTCACAGATAGGACTAGGTAATTCTGGTTAAAATTGAAGTAAATTAGTTTACTATAATTGTCTTTCTCAATTGATTTTATTAATAGCTAATTGCTAAAATATTTTTAGCCAATTATATTCATGAGGACATCTATATTATATAGCATTATATTTAGTTAAATAGTAGTAATGTATAAAATAATTTTAATTAACAAACTTCTTTCTTAATTTGTATAGAAATAAACCCTTGAGAAGGTTAAGTGGACACTCCAAACATGTCAGGGATAAAATAAATGAACGTATGAAGAAATTATTATTTTTCTGATCCCATGGCTCCAAAATTTTTCATAAACAATAAACGGCCAGTATATAAATCTATTCTATATATATATTACCCAAGTAAAAGAATCAATTCTAAGGGAACGTTACAATTTTAAGCTTTCACTGTTTTGGTGAGGGAAACCCACCAATTGTATTTGTAAACTATAATAGACAATTAATACAAAATTCTAAAGCAATATATACAGGAATATAATTAGGCACAGACCAAATACGTGGAGGATGTTCAAGGGAATTAGTGAGTTGGGAGGAAATCTAATTTGTTCCTGTACATAATATGTCAAGAATTTCCTAATGGAGATTTAGCTGACTAACTATTAACACACTTCATTGATCACTAATTTGCTGCTGGTGCTAATAAATTTATGGTTGAACTTCCTTGGAAGGGGGTTAGCTGGTTCCTGTGTAAGTTTCATTCCAGATTTACCAAGTTAGATCTTGAATAATGGATCTGAACTCAGTTTTGTTCAATTCACTATCTATGAGTCCTTATTATTCTAATATATATATATATATATATATATATATATGAAACAATTTTTATGATTATGTATTCGTTATAGAGTAGGTTTTGTTTGTAACTGTGGAATGAATGCAACTATACATAAATTATAGAAAATAAATTTGAAGTTAACATAAATATTCCTCTTTTAGCAGATTTCCCTTAATGGAAATCAGCTATTGAGGTCGTACTCATGATGCGATTTCCGAATAATGTCTTCATTCAAATGTCCATCGATCCAACCCAAGATGATGAAAATGAGGTCCGCCCAAAATTTTAATATGACTGTTAACGCTCTAGATGTCGCAATTTTTGTTTGATCGTTACCAAACTCGATATTTAATCGTTCTTCGTAAAAAGAAAGATCAAGTTCGTTAATGGCTGACATCAGACCAGTGGGAGAGGGGGTTTAGAGTGGAGGATTTTCGAAAATTCGAAATATCTCCGATACTATACGTCAGATCGAAAAATTGTACAGAATCAATCGTATTACAAATTACATTTACTATAAATATTGTCATATACAGTTATTCTCTATCTTGAATATTAACCGAGATATTTGCATTTTTATTAAGTGTGTGGAGATAACGGAAAAGATGAGATCGGTAATTGTCGGTATTTTTTCTGAGGTTCCAAATACATATTCAGATATATATAAATCAGGAATTGTTTTTCTTTCCGGTGAAGAATATGTCTATCTATCTGTTCAGCTCTGAGTGGCTGGCAGACCTATTTGTTTACAATTCAGAAGCCGTTCCGTTGGGAGCTTATTAAAATTAACAGAAAGATTTCTCATTGCCGTTTGTTTAGTGTTACCAGTATATATATTTCTCTATTGCCAAACTTCACGAGGGAAATATGCTTAGTTTACCAGCTCTTGCGTGACGGACTTTCTCGTCAGGCATAAATTTGCTTTATCCATTACGATCGCAATAGATATTTACTATTCAGCTATTTGATATTAAGCCCTCAATTTCTTTTTTGTTCTTTTTAAGTCCAAATTATAAGAATCCTGTATAAAGTATATAAGTTCCTACATTAAGTTAATTTGTTACAGAAGCCTGTAATATTTATCTCATGATTCAAGAATTTTACAAAATATGGCTAAATATGTTAGATTTTCATATAAAGGTATATTCATTATTATTTTGAATATTTATATAAATACATTAACAAATTTCCCATAGAAACTTTAGTAAACTTTCTTTTGGATATACAAAATTGCTTTGGAACTTTTCACTATCTCTCCTTGCTCTGAAAAATTTATTTAGAACTTTCCTATATCTTCTAAGAGAGTTCTTCAAAGTTTTCATTGGTCCCAGAAAGCCCCGTCTAATGTTGCGAATAAACTCCGAGAAAGAAATCCTTGGAAAGGATAAATCAGATTTTCAAGTTCTCAATACCCCCAAAACATCAATAATGGCTTCTAAAGTTAAATGTTATAGCCCCCCCCCCCCCCAGTTCATTTCCTTCAGACTGGTCATTCATAGGGACCTTGCGATACTGGATTCGATCCGATATCTGGTATCGATACCATACTGGTATAAAAGTATCGATACTCCGATAATATCGCATTAAAAGTATCGATACCAAAGGTATCGGTATCGAAACACCTCTGATTATTAAATCAGGCTTTTTAAAAAATAAAATTGTGATTTATTACTGTTATAAAACATCAGTTTTATCTCTTTCTTGTTTCTTAAAATAAAAAAAAAATTTTTTTTTTGTTTCATTATGGAAATTGATGAAGAATGTAGGTAATCCTCAATTGGAGGTTATCCTTTATCCCCTGCCTTTGAAATATCGTACTACGACATAATTTGATTTATTACTCATTATCATGTATTTTATTTACTTTAAATTCGAAATTTTTATTAATTTACTTTTAATGTAATTAGTTGATATTAAATTATCAAACGTTCGATACCGATACTCAACTTTTTGTTGCGATACCGTTGAAATATCGGAAGCAAAGTATCGATACCAATACTCCTAGTATCGAAACAAAAGTATCGATACCTACCCATATCGGTAGTATCGCAACGTCCCTAGTCATTCATTCATCTACGATTTACTATGAATGGGGCTATACATTTCATCTTAATATTAAAAAGTCCGTCAAGCAGGGGCTGCGTAAACTAAGCAGATTTCCCACTTGCGTCCGTATTTGCATTTATGACGTAAAAGTTCAATGAGATCAATATTTGTTATTTAGGCTTCGAATAAAGTGTTTCATAATATAACAGCATATTGTTGATATGACATAAGCAGGTGTGGGGGTTTACTGAAGGCCGAAAACTAAAAAAACGCAAATATCTCGGTTAGTATTCAAGATAGAGAATAAATGTATATAACAATATTTATAGTACATTTAATTTGCAATCAGATTAGTTCTATACAATGTTTCGATTCGACCTATGGTAACGGAGATATTTCGAAAATCCTCCCCTCTAAACCCCCCCTCCTCCTGGCCCGATTTCAGCCGTTAACGAACTTGATCTTTCTTTTTACATAAAACGGCTAAATTTCCAGTTTGGTAACGATTAAACAATAATTGCGACCGCTAGAGCGGTAACAGACAAATATATATATATATATATATATATATATATATATATATATATATATATATATATATATATATATATACAGTTTTGAACAGACCTCACTTCACGTCATCTCCTGGGTAGGATCGATGGACATTTGAAGAAAAATTTCGAAAATCGCATCATGAGTACAACCTCAATAGCTGATTTCCCTTAAGGGAAATCTGCTAAAAAGTCCGTCACGCAGGGGCTGCGTAAACTAAGCAAATTTCCCTCGTGAAGCTTAGTAATAGATAAATCTACATACTGGTAAAACAAGACCATCGTGAATAAATACAAACGGAAATAAGAAATGTTTCATCCAATTTCAATAACCTGCCGACAGGAAGCATTAGGTTAGAAATGTAAACAAACTGGTCTGCCCACCTCACACCGGAAAGAAAAAAAACAATTACTGAAATATATCAGAATATACCATATTAATTTTATTAACAACTATTTACTATATCTAGTACTGTAATTAATAATGAGTAAGAATAATTGTTATCTCTATCAATCAAATTTTAGTAGTCCAAATCCTTAAGACGGGGGGGGGGGGTCACCAGTACATATTTGCACGTATCTCGTATAATAAAGGTCTCTTCAATACAATATTTGAACTGTTTAAACTTTGAATAATGTGATTTGTTATTAAGAAGAGTATTGTTTATGTAACATGAGTAGAAATGGCGGTTTGCTGATGCCTGAAAACTGAAAAATGCAAATATCTCGGTTAATATTCAAGATAGTGAATAAATGTATATAAAAATATTTATAGTAAATTTAATTTGCAATACGATTGAATCTACACACTTTTTCGATCCGACTTATAGTAACGGAGATATTTCGAATTTTCGAAAATCCTCCCCTCTAAACCCCCCTTCCCCCTAGCTCGATTTCAGCCATTAACGAACTTGATCTTTCTTTTTACATAAACCGATTAAATTTCGAGTTTGGTAAAGATTAAACAGTAGTTGGGACCGCTAGAGTGGTAACAGGGAAATATATATATACAGTTTTGAAAGGACCTCATTTTCGTCATCTACTAGGTAGGACCGATGTACATTTGAAGAAAAATTTCGAAAATTCCGTCATGAGAACGACCTCAATAACTGATTTCCCTTAAGGGAAATCTGCTAATATAACATTTATTTCTGTCAGTTTATTTAACAGAGTGGAAATGTTGGACTTGCAAGTGGCAAAACTTCCCGACTATTTATTAAGGTGATTCTTTATTCATGCAAAAATGTTGAGTTTAAAACTTTAGGCTAAAGTGGCGAGCAGTGCCAAAGTATTCAAACGATTGATAGGGGAAATTTACTACAAAACAACTACCTTCTGGTTTACTTGCTGCCTTAAAAAGGGATTTTTATTTTTCCCCAACCTCCCTTTTGAAACTTTTATAATTGGATGCCAGAAAATATTTACGACTTTGGAACTTAGCAGGCAGCTAAGTTGGTCTGAAATGGATGAGAGACGACTTTAGAGTGTTTTTTTTTTGTTCAGCCGAACGTGAAATGCTCTACACCGGCTGTAAAGCTTCTTTCCAATATACCCAATATTAAAGTTCCTCAAAAGGAGAACCTAAGCTTTGACATTTTTTTTAATACAGCCCTGTGAGCGAGACTGGGGAAATGAAGGAAAAGAAAATCATCTTCAAAAGAAGAAAATTGCTTCTAGATTGTCGATATATGAGCTGTATCGGAGGTTTATTTCTATATTTAAAAAGAGTCCTTTGAGTTAACTTCAAGCAGCTCCTAATTAACGTTATGATAACAGGGCTGATATTATACGAGTACTGTCAACTGTTGCCTCGACCAATTTTAAAGCTGAAAATTCCGTCACGCAGGGCTGCGTAAACTAAGCAGATTTCCCACGTGAAGTTTTACAATAGAGAAATTTCACGAGTATTTACAATACGATTGATTCTATACAATTTTTCGATCCGACGTATGGTAACGGAGATATTTCAAATATTCGAAAATCCCCCCCCCCCCCTCCCACTGGTCCGATTTTAGCCATTACCGAACTTGATCTGTCTTTTTGCATAAAGCGTTTAAATATCGAGTTTGGTTACGATCAATCAAAAATTGCGACCGCTAGAGCGTTAACAGATATATATATATATATATATATATATATATATATATATATATATATATATATATATATTAGCTGTCCTAACAGACGTTGTCCTGCATGATATTTCAAGTGATTAGGATATTAAATTTAATAATAGTATGTTTAAAACAAAAGCGGTTTTTAATAACAGAAAAAAAACCAACTTTCGTTATGTGCACGTTTGCCTAAAAACAAATAGAAAATAAAATATCGCGAATTTTTTATTCAGACCTCCCTTATAACTCCCACTCTCGTTCGAACCTAAAAAAATTAATATAACTTATAATCATGGAAGAATAAATGCTAATTTACATAAAGAGTTTTGTTAAGTTCGGTTCAATCGTTAGTGCCCAATAAAGTTGTTGGCTCCCACTTTAATTTTTTTAGTGTATATCTCGTTTATACTTTGTTATACGACAGATGTGAATATAACAAAAGTTACTATAAATAACAAAATAAACAATTTTTATCCTGTGCATATTTGCCGAAAAACCAATAGGAAACGAAATATTGCTATTTTTAATTTTTGGCCTCCCTTACAACGCCCACTCCTGCTCCATCTGCCAGGCTGATTTGTAAATCTAAAACATCCAGTGCGTCATAATTTCAATCAAGGGAAATATGCTAAAAACAAAGATTAATATTGAGCGCTATAGATGTACAGACCTGAAGGACCCAGGCACCATTGCCTGAAGAAGTGTAGCCTGCGTGAACGATGTGCCGGTGCCTTGTGAAACTGGAGAGGCAGTTACGCATGCATTGGACCAGGGTGTTCAGTTGGGGGTGGATCAGCACTTCCGTAACTAGGTTCTCCGAAGCGAATTGGATTAGCCTCTCTCCTAAAATAAAATACATACATAAAATAAAAAAAAAGAAATGCTCATAATACAAAAATAAAATAACCTACATTTAAAATGTTTAATAATCCCGCACGTCCATTTGTGTATTGAATTTCGCCAAAAAATGAAAAAGAGCAGGACTTGTTTTGAAGACGACAATAAATGAACTTCAAATCAACGAGATGATCTACCTATACTATATCTTTTTATTTTATTTTATATTTTATTTTTTTAAATGCATTTGGTAATGTATGATAAATACAATACAATAGTCTTCCATCACTCTCGACAGAAGCTACACCCCTTCACCACAATGAGAGGAGCAGCCTCTCTCTGCCTGGCAAGGAAGTCAAGAGCTAAGGAGGAATGGCACTTGATAAGAAAATATCACCTGCTATCACTTCACTTTACACTTCTATAGGAGATCTCTGGGCCATTGTCTCTTGAGGCGCCGTGGAGGGGAATATGGATGAGTGGTACTGGAAAGGGCTAGGAATTCTGGATTAGGATGATTGGACAGCCTGCTGTGGAATTTTCTGAATCTTAAGGGAATTAGGCCCTTTAAAAATGGGGATATTAAGATCTTTATGTAGGGTGTGGTTTGTAACATAAAATGGAGCATCTAATATGGTGGGTAGGACTTTGGATTGGAAGGTCTGGATGGGTCTGATGTTCGAAGGGTTCGCTGTAGCCCACACTTCTATTGCGTATGCCTATATTGGCATCAGTAGTAACTTGGATATTGTTAGTTTGTTTTCGGTAGACAAGTGAGATCTTCTATTTAGCAGTCCGTAAAGTTGTCCAAATCGGTTGTTAAGTTCCTACCTTTTAATTATAATTCGCTTTAGTAGCAGCAATAACAAAATATAATTCTTAAAAAAGACAACAATTTTTTCATTATTGTCAATATAATCCGTCAATAGCCCATAGACAGTTCTTACTTTATAATTTAATATTTTTATTGATTTTTTTTAGAAAATATCCAAACGTACTTACAGAGAGTGGGTTATAATTAAAGGTAAAGCCTAGAGGGGCTGGCCTAACGCTTTATTATGTATACCAACATAATAAACAAAATTTTTGACAAGCGGACTCTCAAAACCCCGAAATTTGAAAATTCATACTATACCTAGATTAAAACTATTTCTTGAGCTATTATATTATTGAACGAAATAGATGAGCATCGTCCTTTCCAGGAATTTCCTTGTTTATAGAAGAAATCGAGTCATGGAATATTTTTCCCCAGATGGTCGTAACATTTAAAAAGAGTCCATAAGTCCCGACAGAAAATAGATGGACTTTTCTATTCATTCAATCAATATGATTACTAACTGATGGGGGTTTCATGTTAGCAATGTGAGTTAAGGCGTTCACCTTAATCTCACTTGGTAAACCTAGAGTCGTGAGCTCGTTTTTCTTCTAAACATTATGAATTTATTTAGAGACGATCTCATTAAATAAACATTTTAGCCCCTCCCTGGCCAGAAAAGGGTGGCAACGTTTAGATAACCCTTCAGAATTGACCATAGTAGCAAAAATGCGAACGTTAATAAATAGCAGCAAGTTATTTTGTGAAGGGTGTTGCAAACATTTAAAGGAATCAGGAATTTTCAAACAATATATACTTATGTGAATTAGGTTTTCAAGATTTGTGTTTTACAGTTTTTTGAGCCTTCGAGTTGTAATAAGTTATATACTAAACGTGAGATACAACAGCTAATATAAAATCGTAGGAACTTCAGTCATTATCTTCCAACTCACAGGCTAAAATTGTTTATATTACATTTCAAAGAAGTATATATAAGCTTTATTTTGTAGATATTAGTTAAATTCTAGGCATTATTAAAATGTACTCTGAGGAATGACATAAATGATTTGTCATGTTGAGAATGGTATTCTTACACATGAGCAGAGGTGATCTCTGAGTTGAACTCTGCAACTGTAAGTGTGATTTTGGACAGTATGGTTTATCAACAGGTCTTTTAGTCAAGTTAACATTTCTTAATTGTACATTAACACAGATAAAAGTGATTACATAACTTCTTCTGAGATCAGAATGATGACTGAGAAACCGTTATGATTTTTTTACCCATCTATTAACGCACAATTTTTGCTATTAATCCTAATCTGGAAGTGTTATCAACAGATTTCCACTCATTTAGGATGAGACAAATTTAGCGAATTTTATTTAGCAAGAACCAAGTAAATTCCTATAGCCCTCGCATGAATCCAACACAAAGCCTCAAGGTTTTTTTTTTAGTTATTTACGTCCACTTTATGCTACTATGGCTAATTGTGACGGGCTATTTACAGATTACCACCCTTTTCTAGCCACGGTAGGACTAAGGAATTTATTTAATGAGTCCGTCACTAAATCAATCAGGCCTCAAGGTTTACCAAGTGTATTATTAATAAGACCAGCGTCTCACATGACTGTCCAAAGCTTTCATGACTCAAACCCAGCTGACGTACAAAACGCCAGTAGGCATTTATAGGAAAAAAAAAACAGATTCCAAATCAACTACTGAATATAAAATTGGTTTGAAGATGGTGGTTGGTTGCATGCAAAATACCGGAAAGTCCAATATATTTGACAATAATATTATCTACTGATGGAAAAATCTCACTATGCTTTGTCAAAAGCCAATAATAGTATATTGGGACGGGTTGCTTGAAATTACCAATATTAAAGTCGTTTACATTTTAATTTTTCATACAATCCAGTTCCTAATATTTTATTTTTCATAGAAATGAAAATAAATGTCTCTTGTATAACCAACAAACTTCTCAAAATAATGACGTAACTGAGACATTGATTACTCTCCATGACAGTTGCATAATTGCGAAAGATACAGTATATTTATGAGAGGAATTGTAACAAGAGCGGTAATTATGAATGAATAATGTGCGCCATTAAGGGAAGTTTCAAGGCTTTTAAAAATTAAATAACTATTAAGTGTTTTAGAGCTTTTAGCCAAGGCTATAAAATTATAATGTAATGAATTGTTATGAATACAATTTAGATATTTTATGGATATTAACGCTCATTCATTTACATACTAAGTGTTTTTAAATTTTGTATGAGGTTTCTAAATTTAATTATTAATCTTTGTGAAGCAATTGATGTAGATTTCAATTTGATAAATTCTTTGTGTTTTCATGAAAATTTTGATTAACTAGCTGATGGAAGTATTGTTTGATTTGATCAAAAATAATTTCAGGATAAAAAAGAAGGATCTTACGGTCTCAAACCAGCTATTTTTAGTAATTTATTTCACAAGATGTTTCGTCACATTATTCCTCCCAGTCAATATAATATATCTCCACAGAATAAAAAAACTCCTTAATACAATCTTACCACTTGGTAAGACTGAAGTGGTAATTTGTCAAACATTTATGTGATATCAGAGAATTAAGATAGCTGGTTTGAGGCCTAAAGATCCTTTTATTTTATTTATTTTTTTTGTGTCCTGAAATACTTTAATTGGTCTCAGTAAGGATTTGATGCATCAAAAATAATGTTTACTTTCTATATTAAAACCAACGTACATTATAACGCATCAATCCGAAAATTGGGATTCTATGACAAAAAGACTTGAATTTATGGCAGTAATTTTAAAACTAATGCTATATAGTTCATCTAAACCTTTAAAAAAAAAATATGAAAACAAATAAATTATATACTTGGAAATTTATTAGAAAATTATTATGCTCCTTTTATGAGTCATGCAAAGAATAATTTAATTTTAAACAGTCCACTGAAATTTAATGGCTTATCTAGATGGCTAAAAAAAGCTGATACCGTCACTAGACCAATTGAAAAAAAAACATTGACTAGATAAAGAAACTCACATCCCAATAATTTTTACATGGAAAATAACGTTAAATCTGTGTTACAAAATGTAACACCATTTGATCTCTAGTATTATTGAGTAATATTCTCCCAATATCAAATTTTTGTTAATCTTGGCTTTAGTTTTTTTTTTTTTAATCATAATTGGATTGATAATTGCCTCTTTCGTCAAGTAATTAATTTTCTGGATGCTGGCTAATAATCAAATTGAATTTAGAGTCTGATAGTATGTCTAAGTATGACAGAAACCGAGTTAAAAGAAGCTTTGTCATTTTTTAGAAAACTTGTGTTTTATTACTGTAAAGTCGATGGTTAAGTGTTTGGAATAAGATAACCCTGTGCAAACAAAATTTTGAGAAAGTTAAGTATTGCAAAATAACGCAAAATCAGTACGTTATATCTATGTTTAAACAAATATAATAAAGTGAACTCACCATTCTTTGCTTCTTCGCCTTCCGGGGCCTGAGAAGTAATATTGTTCAGTTCTTTGTCGAGGTCGACGTGGCAGTCTTCTGCATCCCATGTTATCAGCCCTGCAAAGCACAAGACATGTTGTCAAACACCAGATAAGGGAGTCTAGTATTAGGATTATAATTTATTCTCTTTCTGATTAAAGTTTAATTGATTGTTTGTTGTGTTGGTTTGCTCATTGAGATATAGAATTTCTGATGAAGGTGTGTAAAAGAATTCAGAAGATAAGATGATGCTTTCACTGTCTTTACAAGAAAATTCAAGCTAATAATTCTTGCATGTCAAGTTTATAAAAAGTCCGTCACGCAGGGGCTGCGTAAACTAAGCAGATTTCCCACGTGCAACTTAATAATAGTAACTGAGATATTAGCATTAGTTTTCAGCCTTCAGGAATCCCTACTCCATCTCATGTCACATAAACAATGCTCTGTTATATAATGAAACATTTTATGTGGAACTTAAATACCAAATATTGTTCTCATTGAACTTTTTTTTTTTTTTTAAGATAAATGCAAATACGTGGCGTAGGTGGGAAATCTTCTTAATTAATGCAGCACCTGCGTGACGGACTTTTTTTTACATATAAATGGTGAATACGTGGTGAGATGAGATCACAAGTATGTTGTACCAGCAAGTGGGAAATCTGCTTAGTTTACGCAGCGCCTTCATGGCGGACTTTTTTTTAAAAATATTAAGATGAAATGAATAGCCGTATTCACAGTAAATCGTAGAGCTGAGTACTGCTGGCGGGTTATGACGTCTGTTCCTGTTTATTAAGCTGTTTGCAATGTACCATTTGTAAATTAAGTGTATCTAATTATTGCAGTGGGCCTAATTAATAAGTACCGATTTGTTGTTTTTTTTATCATGTTAATTAATTGCTAAAACTAAAAGAGAGAAAAAAAAGAAAGAAATTCGTAAAATTTTATTTCCCAAAAGGAATCAACCCGCCATATGATCTAGTACAAGGTGTATATATTGGAACGTGCTGTTGCTTTCAAATCCTACATTCTTCCTGAAATTCTCAGCTGCATAACAACAAATATGGAGTACCAGATCACCTATAAGAGTAGAGAGAAGAAGAAGGTCATGCGGTGTGTTTTGCTGTGTTGATATGCACGAGAGAGCCCTGGTCTTCCGTTTGCCTGGAGCATTGAACCTATAACATGTCCATGTCGTATATAAAAGTGGAGGCCTACCTCGAAGCAGAAGCCGCTAGAGTAAAAATATTCATCTGTATTCAAGTGAGTGAATCATTACTGATCAATCGAGAAAGAGGTGGCGTTTTTCTTACGTCATGTTCCTCTAGTCTGGAAGTTAAGGCCTTTGTTTCATTGGCAATTCTCAAGATTTTTGGTTTCTCGAGGTACTGAACTATTCATATTCCTTCTGGTATCAAATTAGCACATCCACTCTTCTTTTAATAAAATGTTTCAACTTTCTGGAATTTTGTATTTATTTACTATTTGTTTTGATAGCCCGGTACTTTTCGGTAATCGACATCCATTAAAGACGATTATTAAATCATAATTAAAATGAAAGCACTTTATTATTATAAAACAACACCTCTAGAATTACTTTAAGTGACAAAATGATTAACGGGTGGCCACTTATTATTTACATAGAAAATATTTACTGGTTCAAAACCGCTTATCGCTATTATACGATGAGGGTGGTTCACACTTGACTAAGTTATCTTAGTCATTCTGTTTCATTTGTTATCAGAAAATGAATGATCGTTTATTAACACCATTCGATGTTTGTTATCACCACTTGGTGATTGTTTATTATTACACCACTTGGACAGCTAGCTTGCAGAGTTCATGTGGCAGGCGACAGCCGGGGACGACCGCTTTATGCAGCTACTCCGCGACATCCTCCAGTTTTGTGCTAAA
The DNA here is from genome assembly GCA_019009955.1 of Riptortus pedestris. NCBI lineage: Eukaryota > Metazoa > Arthropoda > Insecta > Hemiptera > Alydidae > Riptortus > Riptortus pedestris. Next base: position 115,018,497 of record CM032231.1, read on the forward strand.
TCTAATTTATAATTACATTTTGTAATTGAAATAAATTCTATAAGTGTTATTTTAAATAATAAAGTGTATTTTTTGTTGATTTTTTTTAATATGATTTAATAATTGTCTTTAATAAGCCAACTAAGAGTCTGTAATAGCGAATACATTAAAATATCCCATACAGGTAAAGCCCGTATCATGAAATCAGACGAAATATGTAAGTCGAGTAAAAGATACTTTATAATAGCCTGGAACATGTAATGCTACATTGCCCTGCACTTGTAAATCACAGAAAACAATATTTGCAATCATATATAGTTAAAAACAGGGACGAACTTTCATTGGAATTAATGCTAAATATTAACAATATTGAATAGCTAAAGAGCATATATTACTTTATTAAGAGTATTGTCAGTTTATTAGCCATTAATTGTCGTTTTGTTTTTGTTGATTTTCTGTAACTATTATATATTGCTTATGTATTAGCAGATTTCCCTTAAGGGAAATTAGCTATTGAGGTCGTACTCATGATGTGAGTTTCGAAAAATTTCTTCAAATGTCCACCGATCCTACCCAGGAGGTGACGAAAATGAGGTCCGTTCAAAATTATATATATATATATATATATAAATATATATATATATATATATATATATATATATATATATATATATATATATATATTTGTCTGTTAACGCTCTAGCGGTCGGAATTTTTGTTTGATCGTTACCAAACTCGGAATTTAATCGTTTTATGTAAAAAGGAGGATCAAGTTCGTTAATGGCTGAAATCGGACCCGTGGGAGGGGGTGTTTAGAGGGGGGGATTTATGAAAATTCAATATATATCCGGTATTATGCGTCGGATCGACCAATAGTATAGAATAAATCTTATTGCAAATTAAATGTACTATAAATATTGATCTATACATTTATTCTGTATCTTGAATATTAACCGAGATATTTGCATTTGTATTCTGCGTGTGGTCACCAGTAGGCTATGTTCGGACTTTCCGCCGAGAGCTCTGGTGGGCGTTTCCTTAATTATTCGTCCCTCGTGAATAGGTTTAGAGGTTAGGTTAACTGTTTTTTGGGGCTAGAAACTACTGGGTTATTACGCCCTAAATAATGTTTTAGGTTTAGAGGTTTCTTACTACTACAGTTGTTATTAGGCAGATTTCTCTATTGTAAAACTTCACGTGGGAAATCTGCTTAGTTTACGCAGCCCCTGCGTGACGGACTTTTTTTATATATTACTTATATTATAAGAGTACTCAAAATTGTCGAATTGTAAATTATTTAAGAAGCATAAAATGGCCAGACCCCTGGCCAACGCCCATGTATTTATGCTAAAAAAAAAAAAAAAAATAAAAAAAAAAAAAAAATTGTCTTTAAATGAGTGGCCTTCCGACAACCGATAAATACCAACAACCCTTAGCTCTTAATAATTCTACTAATGGATATTTAGAACTTGGAGGGTAGTCACTGAAAACTTGCCTTTTTTCAAAAACTGCAAATCTTGCTTAACATGTGATCGGTGTAATCACTCCTAAACAGTTGTGTAGTCTAATATGTTGACTTGATGTAAAATGTTCCCTGTGATGGAACAATTTTGAAGTCATTTCTTGGCTAGACACGATTTAAGTCAGGAAGGTCAAATACTGTTAAAATGAGTGCAGAATATCACTTAGATTTAGAAAATTGTTCTACTAATTGTCTTGTGTAGCAATTTGCCTTTAAACCATTGTTTGGAGATTGGATGGTAATTATATGCCAAATGAACACTCATAAAAAAAAAAAATATGCCCTTGTTTTGAAGTAATTTATTCCTTGACATTCAAGAACTGTCAGGGACTACCTTAAGTTGAAATTTATTATTTGGGGCAGTTTGCCAGCTCGCTGGCCTATCGATTTTCCATTTGGACGGATATCAGCCATGGCAGTTCTTTATCAGCATCCTCTCCCCATGTTTTGCCTTTATTTTCGCTCTGTATTGGAGCATTTCACAATCCTGAAATATCCTGGCCCCATCGAGTCGATATGAACGATAAACTGGAAAATACTCAGGTGAGATGTATGTCACCCATATTTCAAAAGGGCTTTCCAATAAAGAAGGTTTACTATCTGGGTGTTATTTAAACCTTATTAAATTGAGAAAAGTTTTATGATTTCGGGAAAAAGATGCCTATAACATCACTTCTCTTTTATTTGAGCTATAGTTCAACCCCCATATGTTCACTATATTTAATACAAGTAACACTATATTACTAGAGATTTAGCATTTAGAAATATTATTATTATTTATTAACGTCATCTTATTTCAACAAAGGCTAATTGGGATGGGCTGTCTACAGGTTACCGCCCTTTTCTAGCCAGGGTGGGACTTAGGATTTCATTTAATGAATTTCGTCACTAAATAAATTCCCTTGCCCATGCGGGAATCGAACTCACCACTCTAGGATTACCATGTGAGATTAAAGGCAACGCTTTGACTCACATGGCCTACCTGAGCCCCATTTAGAAATAAACTTTACTTTAATTTATTATTAAAGTAATAAACTTTATTTTAATTTATTATTAAAGTAATAAAGTTTACTTTAATTTATTATTAAAGTAATAAACTTTATTTTAATTTATTATTAAAATAATAAACTTTATTGTAATTTATTATTAAAATAATAAACTTTATTTTAATTTATTATTAAAATAATAAACTTTATTTTAATTTATTATTAAAATAATAAACTTTATTTTAATTTATTATTAAAATAATAAACTTTATTTTAATTTATTATTTTATGTAATAACCTTCAAACCTAGGTTAATATAATAAATATATGTAATTAACTTTAATGAATAATTTTATATTTGTAATTATACAGTTCACATATTTATTTATCTTTACGGGTTATTTATTATATTCTAGAATTTAATTATTATAAATTTGACAAATTCTATGTATCTGGTTTGAAGGTTATGCTTTTATTTAAAAATGTAGTATATTTATTATAAAGAAGATTTTAATTATAGGCTTATTTGAATCTGGATATTGTATGCAGAAGACATTGTTTGTATTTTAATTTTAACCAATCTTTAAATTAAAAAGTCCGTCACGCAGGGGCTGCGTAAACTAAGCGGATTTCCCACGTGAAGTTTTACAATAGAGAAATTTCACGAGAGCCGAGCCAATCAAGGAAACGTCCGAACTAGCTTTTGGCGGGAAAGTAACTCTCGTCCGTTAGGCTCCGATATTAAATTAAAAACAATTCAATCTCAAAAAAACAACAAGAACACAAAAGATGGACTTATCTTTAATGATAGCAGCGCTCTGAACACTTATTACACCAACACTAAATAGTACCACAGAATATCTATTATTTGAAAGACTTAATACTGCTGTCAATATTAAGTAAATAAATAAAGGGCAAGTCAAGTGGTAAGAACCTTCCTGATAGCAAACAGTCTGAGTTGTAAACAATAAGGTTAGCCAGGTTTTACCGGAAATAAAAGCAATTACGGAAATATATTTGACTATAAGTTATAAATTTTATTCATAACTATTTATTATATCTAGTACCGTAATTAATTTTAATCACAACCATTCCAAATTTAGGAATCCGGGAAGAAAATAGAAAGGAGGGGGGGGGACAAAATACGATTCAGACGGTTATGAGATTTTCACATGATTAAGGAACAAGCAGGTTAGCCAGCGATGGTTTACAATAGATAAATATACATACAGCTAACACTTCCTTGAATATTAGTGAATAATTACAAACGGCAATGAGAAATCTTTCAGTGAATTTACAATATAAGTTAATAGTCCCTACAACGCAATACGGCAGGATTGTAACAAAACAGGTTAGCCAACCTTGTAGCGCAGTATCGATAGATAGACCGGAAAAACAATCAATTAAAGAAATATATCTGAATATAAAATATTAATTTTATTGAAAACTATTTACTATAGTTAGTGAAGTAATTTGAAATGAATCAAAATAATTTCTATCTCAATCACTCAGATTTTTGTAGTCCAAGAAAAAAAGGGGGGGAGGGTTCAACGGAATGTATTTGTTTGTACCTCGTAAAATAAACTTTGTTGAAAACAATATTTTGTATTTAACCTAATAATGAGCTGGTTCATGAGATAACAGCTTCATTATTAATATGTCCCTAGTAGGAGTGGGGTCTACTGAAAGCGGAACTCATTACAAAAAATACAAATATCTCGGTTAATACTCATTTTACGGAAAATATGTATAGAACAATATTTATAGTAAATGTAATTTGCAATAAGATTGATTCTATACAATTTTTCGATCCGACGTTTAGTAACGGAGATATTTCGAATTTCGAAAATCCTCCCATCTAAACCCCCCCCCTCCCACTAGTCCGATTTCAGCCGTTAACGAACTTGATCTTTCTTTTTACATAAAACGACTAAATTTCGAGTTTCGTAACGATCAAACAAAAATTGCGACCACTAGAGCGGTAACAGACAGATATATATATATATATATATATATATATATATATATATATATATATATATATATATATATATACAGTTTTGAACGGACCTCATTTTCGTCATCTACTAAGTAGGATCGATGGACATTTGAAGAAAAATGTCGAAAATTCCGTCATGAGTACAACCAGTAATCATTTTCATTTCATTTTACCAGTAAATAATCTTAATAAATGCTGAAAAAAGAAAGGAAATAAAAACGGAATTTAAGTAATTCGTTATGTGCTTTTAAAGTGAGGGCTAGTCATTAATTGTCCCCTTTATCTCGAGGGAAATTCATTTAAATGGCTCAAATAATTAATTCTAGCTTATCCAGTGCAAAGGAAATTCAGTTTGTTTGGAACTATACCAAATGTTCAGATCGTTTGATTAGATAAGTAGCCATTTAGGAGCCGAATTACTGCACTAACTTCATTAGATATTTGTGAATGAAATACCAATCGGTTTGAGTTCCAAGTAATTCTCATATAGGAAAACATTTTATTAACGAGAACTACTTTGTATTTATTTCCTTTTAAAATTTTGCCTTTTTATACGCAGAAAATTGTGGTGAGGGAGGGAGGGGGTGGCTAATTCCCCGTAAGAAACGGTAATTTTCCAATTTATTTGTATAGCCCTCAAAAAATAAGGGGATTTCAACGCTAAACTGTTATTTAAGATTCAACATTTTATTCTTTTTCATTTTCAACCTTTGGGTTCAATATGTTATGATTTTAAGACGGGGACCATGATTACTTCCTCTCACCCAAATGGGTGACCCAAACATAAATCCTGTCATGGATTTCATTTTACGGGTACATAAACAGATTTATTACTACAATTATTTTACCTATAAAATTTGACTTATCCCTCTCAAATAAAATCAGCTTAAACCTGTCATGAACACTTACGGATTTGAGCTCTGGAGCAGTATTAAATCTTTCAAGTTCTTTTCATGAACAGAGTCTCCGTCACAAATTGTCTCTTATTAAATGCATTTTGTGTATCACAAACAATTCCAACATTATACAGTGTTTTTCAAAAGATCAGAAATCTTCCCCATTCATTTTTGTCCCCAGATTCTTTGATTTCTCATATTCCATCCAAACCAACAGACTTCATTTTTGCAGATTTTCCTTAAGGAAAATCAGCGACATAGGTCGTACTCATGACGCGATTTTCGAAATTTTTCTTCAAATGTCCATCGATCCTACCTTGGAGATGACGAAAATGAGGTCCGTTCAAAACTATATATATATATATATATATATATATATATATATATATATATATATATATATATATATATATCGGGCCAGGGGGGTAGGGGGGGGGGGTTAGAGCGGGATAATTTTGAATTCGAAATATCTCCGTTACTATAAGGTAGATCGAAAAAATTTATAGATCCAATCTTATAGCAAAGTAGTTGTACTATAAATATTGTTATATACATTTATTCCCTCTCTTGAATATTTACCGATATTTTTGCATTTTTCAGTGTAATAAACCACATCATTCGAGGCTTAAATATCAAATATTGTTTTCAAGAGACATTTATTATACGAGATACATGTTCTGACCCCCCTTCTTAAGTTTTTGGACTACTAAAATTTGATTGATTCAGTTAAAAATTATTCTAATTCATTATAAATTACAGTACTAGATATAGTAAATAGTTTTCAATCAAATTAATACTTTATATTCAGATATATTACAGTAATTGTTTTTCTTTCCGGTAAGAAGTTGGCAGAACTGTTTGTTTACATTTCAGATGCTTTCCGTCGGGAGGTTTCTTATTATCGTTTGTATTTATTCACTTAATATTCACGGTGGTGTTGTGTTACCAGTATGTAGATTTATCTATAGTTAAACTTCACGAGGGAAATCTGCTTAGTTTACGCAGCCCCCGGCGTAGAGACGGACCTTTTGTATTTAATGGGTAGTTATTCCGGTTATTTTGTCATCTCATCTTAATATTTTGGACTATTAACAATTCGGCTATAGACAAAAGGATAACATGGCTACTAGATATAAACAGCTTATGAGATAAAGCCCATTGTGTAAATTATAAACAATTAATCTAGAAGAATAAAATCTGAGTTTTACTTTTATTTTCTTCATAAACTCGAAACTGCGATTAATCTAGATAAGTATTGCAGTTGCTTTTATTTTCAAAATGACCGATCTCAATTTATTTAAATCATATGGCTTTTATCCTTTTTAATCTATTTATCCGAGCCATTAAGGCGTATCAATTAGGTTGAATAAGAACACAATTTATGGATATGGATGACTTCCTAGACGGGTCTCCACGACAGTCTAGTCACGAAAGGGCACCACCCTAGCGAAACTACCGGGATACTTTAAGACTCGTGCAACTTGAGATAGGCTCGCCTCGTGTCTAACAAAGAAATCCATTCCATCTTCAACTCTGCAACAAAACTGACTATGAAAGTCTAGGGCTTGCTAAATACATTGTTCTGTTGGAAGACCTGTTAGTCTTGGTGGCGTTCTCAATAATAGTTATCAAATGGATGTAATCAGACCTAGAGGAGAGGTGAAATGCTAATTTGTATATATGTATATCTCCATTATCTTGTTGATAATACAACTCACTATAATTGTTATTTTACTGTGTGTGATGGCAAGGATTGTTACTAACAAATATAATTGCATAAGTAACAGTAGGCTACAAAGGCTCCCGTATTCACACTGCGTTTTATTAATATATACATAACCAACTTCTTACCGGTCACATGAAATAGTGATCTAATGTCAATAAACGTCCGTCACGCAGGGGCTGCTTAAACTAAGCAGATTTCCCACGTTAAGTTTTACAATAGAGAAATTTCACGAGAGCCGAACAATTATGGAAACGGCCGAACTAGCTTTTGGCGGAATCTCACTCTAGAACCAAAGTTAGCCGATCTCACCTCGTCCGTTATCCGCTCCGTCCGTTTCTTAATAGAAATGCAAATATCTCGGTCGATATTCAAGATAGAGAATAAATGTATATAACACTATTTATAGTAAATGTAATTTGCAATAAGATTGATTCTATACACTTTTTCGATCCGACGTATGGTAACGGGGATATTATGAACTTTCAAAAATCCACCTCTCTAAACCCTCCCACTGGTCCGGTTTCAGCCATTAACGTACTTGATCTTTATTTTTACATGCAGCTTTTAAATTTTTAGTTTGGTAATGATAAATCAAAAATTGCTGCCGCTAGAGCGTTAACAGACAAATATACATAAATAATTTTGAATGGACTCATTTTCGTCATATCTTGGGTAGGATCGATGGACATTTGAAGAAATCATTCGAAATTCGCGTCATGAGTACGACCTCAATAGCTGGTTTCTCTCAAGAGAAATCTTCTGAAAAAGTGCAATAAGGCAAACGATGCACATGTTGCCTTACGGTATTGAGTGATGCAATTCTCAAGTAAATGTATTGTTACTTGTGTCCGACATGTTTCAACCCCTTTTCATAGTACCTCTTTGCGGGACATGTGTATATAGAAACTTGACAGCTGCTTTTATATATATACACACACACACAGTCACATATACAAGTTTGAATGCAACTAATTTTCTTTAGGTAACATGTAGGATAATCGGATATTTCAGGAAATTCTTCGATAATTGCTACGTTAATAGCTTTTTTCCCTTGATGGAGGAACTGCTTAAAGAAATATTGATTTAACTATTTTACTGTTCACAAAATAGGCAAAATATATAGAATTTATTTTTGCCTATAAAATGATTTTTTTTTAAATTCTTTCAATCTTTTTATGACTACTTTTGTCTAATATAAATATAACATTACAACTTTTATCACTCATGAATAGATCAGTGCAGAAAAAATCAGGTGTGTGTAATTATTTTTATCACCAAAATACTTGTTAGCTCTATACAAGCTTTCTCATGGGCTGAGGGTAACCTATATCTCAAGAGCTCCCGGTTAGGATGGGTGATCTAAGACTAGACATTGAGTGGTCTGGAGTGTACACAGGAACCTTAGAAGGTGTGGTGTGAGGAAGTGGGGCTACAAAAACATATTCTGGAAAATAGGTCTAAGGGTTAACCTCTTGGCTAACCTGAGCTAAACAACTTACGGTTACATGAGATATCATATTTCCTTAAACCTAATCGAGTAATATTTCAAATCATGTAACATCTTAAGTTATTTCGTTCGATCAATGTATGAATTAAGAATTTGCTTGTCTAGTTAACTCTATTTTCCACAGGAAATACAAAATTCAATTTCTCTCTCTTGACATTTACCCGTCCCAGTGTTTAGGGTTAATACCCATCGTTTCTGTGGATTTGTTAATAATAAAATTAATCTCTTATGTAAGACTTCACTGTCCTGCATATTGTCATATTTCCCGTCTCCTGTGCATTATGCATAGATTTAAATTATTAAGGAGAACATATTGACATACATTTGAATTAATTTTTTAAGGTGAGGTACCTGGTAGTTCATATTGAAAAGAAGTGTTGAACAAATTTCTCCAAATAACAAAATAAACAACTTTTGTGATGTGCACATTTGCCGAAACCCCAATAGGAAATCACTATTATTAATTTCAGACCTTCCTTATAACCCCCACTCCTGCCCGTCCCTAGAAATGATAGTATAGCTTATTATAATGAAGGCGTTAGTACTAATTCACATACCGAGTTTGGTTTAATTCGGTTGAGTCTTTAGTGCCAAATAAAATTGTGAACTCCCGCTATAGTTTATAGCATATAACTCATTTATGCTTCCGTATACGGCAAAAGTGTATACAACAATAGTTACTCTAAATAACAAAATAAACAACTTTTGTTATGTGCATATTTGCTGAAAAAGCAATAGGAAACGAAATATCGCTATTTTTAATTTCAGGCCTCCCTTATAACCCTCACTCCTGCCCGTCCCTAGAAATGTTAGTATGGCGGTATATATCTCGGGAGTATATCTCGGGGTTTTCATATTTATTTAAGACTGATGTTTACCCTCCACCATCTACAAGCTGGTGCCAACAAAAGGAACTTTAATAACTAGCATATTTATTCTATTATTATAATATGGTTATTTCCATTTTCATGCAATGAATTTAAAACTATTCATCCATCAAAAGTCTTCCACAAGGTTTAAAACTATTCGCCTGCTTCCTTCAGACTGCAATGGAATTCAATAATTTCAGTTTTTGGGGCTCTTTGAGAAAGACTTGAATTGATCGAGACACTATTTTATGTTGTTTATATTGTAATACGGTACCCGAGCAGCCACCATGACAATTAGGAAAAACGACAAACGGTAGGAAACGATGTTTCAGTCAATGACAGAGGTGTATGTTATTCAGAGTTGGACATTATGTGCTATTACAAAGTTTTCCACAAAAATTTAGCAAGATCAATTTGAAGACCATTTTTTTTTTCTTTTTACTTACATGTACGGAGTATAGGAAGCATTTTAATAACGATTTTTTTTCACCCTGAACCCATTTTAGCAGATTTCCCTTAAGAGGGAGGGATTTTCGAAAATTCGAAATATCTCTGTTACTATACGGCGGATCGAAAACTTGTATAGAGACAATCTTATTACAAATTAAATTTACTACAAACATTGTTATATACATTTATTGTTTATCTTGAACATTAGCTGAGATAATGCATTTTTCATATTCGGCTATTGCCGGTTTAGTTCGTGCGATTCCACTGAAAATTAGTTCGGCTCTCGTGAAATTGGTCTAGAGACTGGTGTAAGCTTATGCTTTGTGAGATATATGTAAATAAGTTCTGTTGATCCTCACCCCTCCCTTTAGTTCATGGAGTACTAAAATGAGAAATTGAGATAATAATTATTCTGTTTCATTATAAAATACAGTACTAGATATAATAAATAGTTTTCAATAAAATTAATATGTTACATTCAGATATATTTCAGTAATTGTTTTTCCTTCCTGTGAAGAAGATGTCTATCTATCTGTTCAGCACTGAGTGGTTGGCTGACCTGTTTGTTTGCATTTGAGACGCTGAATCATTTTTCATTATCATTTGTATTTATTCACTTAATATTCACGGTGATGTTAATTGTTACCATTGCAAAACATCACGAGGGAAATCGGGGTGACCATCGGTTTCCTCTGAAACGACATTAAACAGTATGTCCTCCTCGGTTATCTCACTGCGTCATTTTATGTTATAACTTTGGCCTTTGAAACGGCTACAAAGTGTTTTGGGGGAAACCGGATTACATGTTTCGTGCCCAAAGGCGTCCCTTCCTCAATGATGTACGACATAAAGTTATACAAATCAGTACTGCCGTTGACATATGACTACATTTTCCAGCCCGAGGCTAGAGAGAATCTCATTTCGAAGGAGGCACCAAGAGCGGGGGGGTCGACCTCCCCCCCCCCCACGAAATATCCTGCCGGCTGATAGGTCAGCAATCCCCTGTAGGCGGCTTGGGATGTAAACAGCCGAGATTGCTTCCCCCAGATGGCAGTTATGGCTCCGGGATCTTGTGTCGCTCCTCCTCCTCTCCTATATTTATCTTAATATCTTATGGTAAATTCCAAAATTTATATTCAAAAATAATGTTTGAAATGAACAAGTTCCCAGATATGTATTTCAACTTATATTTGACATTCAAAGAGTTGAATTTGGGACGCAATACACCCTCATAAATAATTCAATTATATTTTAATTAGAAAACAAAACAATTTGCACCTGTCGAACCCAGTTATGCTGAATGTCCACAGTCCAGTACTCTCCATTTGAGAAACTAAAAGTCCGTTACGCAGGGGCAGCTTAAACTAAGAAGATTTATTTTCTTTTATCTCATGACGTACAAGTTCAATGAGAACAATATTTGTTATTCAGGCTTCAAATAAAGTGCTTCATGATATAAGATCTTATTGTTGGTATGAAATAAGCAGGATTGGGGGGTTTACTGAAGGCCGAAAACTAAAAAAAAGCAAATATCTCGGTTAATATTAAAGATAATTAACACACGCACATACACAACATTTATTGACCATTTAATTTGCAATAAGATTGTTTCTATACAACTTTTCGATGTCATGTATGGTAACAGAGATATTTTGAATTTTAGAAAATCCTCCCGTCAACCCCCCCCCCGTCCCCTGTTCCTCCGTTAACGAACTTGATCTTTCTTTTTACATAAAACGACTAAATATTGAGTTTGGTAATGACTAAACAAGAATTGCGAACACTAGAGCGGTAACAGACAAATATACACATACATATATATATATATATATATATATATATATATATATATATATATATATATATATATATACAGTTTTGAACGGACCTCATTTTCGCCATCTCCTAGGTAGGATCGAAGGACATTTGAAGAAAAGTGTCGAAAATCGCGTCATGAGTACGACCTCAATTGCTGATTTCCTTTAAGGGAAATCTGCTAAAACGACTACCAACCAGTATGAACAACTATTTTATATAAATCAAGCTCTAAGAGGCTTGCCCGCGTCGGTCGTCCAAAAAGAAAGAATGATTTTAAATCAATTGCTTAAAGTAGGACACTTCTTCTAAGTGGAAATACAAAATGTTAATGATTTTTGAAAACAAAAATGTATGCCCCTGAGGGGTTCAGGTGACCCATGTGAGTCAAAGCGTTGGCCTTAGTCTCAAATGGTAAACCTAGAGTGGCGAGTTGGACTCCCGCCTGGGCAGAGGAATTTATTTAGAGATAGTCTCATTAAATAAAATTCTTAGTCCCACCCTGGCTACAAAAGAGTGGTAACCTGTAGATAACCCGTCCCAATTATCCTTAATTGCAAAAAGTGGGCGTTAATAAATAATTTAATTTAATCTCACACGGTAAACCTGTGAATTTTAATACAGGCTTTGCTAATTCTTCAGAATTGATGTATTATTTTAAATATTTATATTTTATTTATTTATTAACGTTCAATGTTTGCAACTATGACTAATGATACGGGTTATCTACAGATTATCACCCTTTTCTTGCCAGGGACTAAGCATTTTATTTAATGAGTTTGTAATTAAATAAATTCTTATACTATCATGCGGGAATAGAACTCGTATTATAGTCATTTTAAATAAAATTAAAATAAGTGGAAATGCTATCCGTTTGTTTTGATAAACCTAATGTATTTTAAAGCAACCAAGAGGAACGTTATTGCCACATCAAACTTATGTTATTGCATAAATCTGCACCCTTGTCCAACTTTTAATCTTTAGAAGGGTTATTAAAAAAATAACTCTAATTATTGTTTTCTTTATTTAAGCAGAGATATCTCGAAACTCTTGCTTCAAATTCAGTGTTCTATATAATCACTTCGCTTAATCACATCTTCCTTCTGTAGAGGGTTCTTTTATTCTTTAACATATTTCCTAGGTTTATTTTTGAGTTTGAAAACATGTAAGATAAAATGCCCAAATCCAATTTACATTGTTCTGTAAAAGGACAACGGCCTGTATCAGTTGTTAAAATTGACTGTTTACACTGAAAACTGTTTTTAAGGGAACAGCAAAGACAATATTGCTCTTGCTCAAGCAATTAAGGAGATTGGAAAAACACGAATTTACGGCAACCAATTACCATATCAATTGGAACATTAATTAAAATCTCAATTGAGCCATGAAGAGATGCCGATTCTCAATAATTTGGAGTGGAGGTAATTATGGCATATGTCGTCCATGATGATGATTGAAGACGACTTGGAAAATTTAATCTCCCTGAATTATATTTATTGAAAGGTAGCTTCACTAAATCACTGATGTCTTCAGATCTACAGTGTATCCGTCCAAGCAAACGTGTCTGCTCAGCGAATTTCCTAATGCCTTTACCATTTTAGATATTTCGATGGAAATGCAACACTTAGAATTCATCTGAATGAAACGAGGTGGCTTGCATTTTTTAATGAACATAAATACGGGCAGTTTACAAACGTCCGTCACACAGGGGATGCGTAAACTGGGTATGAAGGCTGAAAACTGAAAAATGCAAATATCTCGGTTAATATTCAAGATAGGGAATAAATGTTTATTGCAATATTTGTAGTACATTCAATTTTCTATAATATTGAATTTATACATTTTCACGGCCCGACGTATACTAACGGAGATATTAGAGAGGAAATAACGGAGATATAAGAGAAAATAAGTATTCTCGAAATATTGGAATGAACTAAGATTTTTTCACCAAAACTCCAAAAGACAACAACACCATACAGTTTTGAACGGACCTCATTTTCGTCATCTCCTAGGTAGGATCGATAGACATTTGAAGAAAAATTTCGAAAATCGCGTCATGAGTACGACCTCAATAGCTGATTTCCCTTAAGGGAAATCTAATAAAACCTTATGGGACCATCCAAATTGAGGATTTACTTTTGAACGAATTTCAACACATATTTATTTAAAAATGTCTGTTTTTCCCCAGATATCTATAAAATTTAAATCCTGATGAACCACCCTCCATGAAAATATAATTGAGGGTGATTGTCAATTTTGTACAATCTGCATGTTCAATGGATCGAGGAGAACTTGGCTAATCATGAATCGCGAACTACAAATCGAGGTTTATTTGTATAATCGATTCAAACTGTTGGGGCGTGAGTTGGGACCTTGTTCAATTAATTGGATGCTATGCATTGGCAGTTCATCCCTTTCACTACATCATTCCTAACTTAAATAACCACTTGTTACGAACACCATCCTACATTGTAGCACAAATTCAGTTTAGCAACTTTGCTTCCATTTGTTCAATTTAATTCATCATGGATGAGATGTTTCGCCATATGACCTGAATTTTTTCAATCTCTCTCTCTCTCTATATTTATATATATATATATATATATATATATATATATATAAAATTGTAACCTCTGTCTGTACATTGATTTTTTTCTCGAAATTTCACTATAACTTTTCGTTTCACATGTCATAGACACCATAACTGCATTTTGTTTCTTTCATGTGTGTTTGTTTATTTGTTTGTTTGTTACCTTTTAACGCATAAACGGCTGAACTGAATTTTATGAAACTTGGTATGTATATTACTACTAACCCAACTTAGGCTATTTTAATATTCTCTGAGACGAACAGGAGTGGGGGCTATAAGGAAGGGCTGAAATAGCGATATTCCGTTCCCTATTACATTTTCGGCAATTATGCATATAACAAAAGTTGTTTATTTTGTTATTTGGAGTAACTTTTGTAATATACACTTTTGACTTATACCGAATTATAAATGAGTTATACGTTAAACACTACTGCGGAAGCCAACAATTTTATTTGGTACAAATAACTCAACCGAACTAAACCAAACTCGGTATGTGAGTTAGCACTAACGCCTTCATTTTAATAAGCCATGCCAACATTTCTAGAGACGGGCAGGAGGGGGGGGTTATAAGGGAAGCCTGAATTTACAAATTTTATTATTAACAAATCCACAGAAACGACGGGTATAAACCCTAAAATGTCAAAATATTGTGCAAAGTAAAGCCTTGCCAAAAAAATACCATCACCATTCTGCCTCAAATGAATTCCCGGGCGAAGCCGGGTATCTGAGCTAGTAACTTTATATTACCACATGCTCCTTGTTTAATAAAACCTGTTTCTCAGGTTCTGTTCTCAATTTAAAACGTCCGTCACGCAGGGGCTGCGTAAACTAATCAGATTTCCCTAGTCAAGTTTTCTAATAGTTAAATCTACATACTGGTAACACTTAACACTACCGTGAATATTAAGTGAATATATACAACCAGTAATGAGAAATAATTCAGTTAATTTTAATAATCTGTAAACGGAAAGCTATAAATTGTAAACAAACAGGTCTGCCAACCACTCAGAGGTGAACCGATAGATAGAAATATTCTTCACCGGAAGGAAAAACAATTACTGAACTTTATCTGAATATAGCATATTAATTTAATTGAAATCTATTTAACATTTAATTTGCAATAATATTGTTCTAGACACTTTTTCGATCCGACTTATGAAGATATTTCAAAATATCGGAATCCCTCCCCTCTAAACCCCCTCCCACTTGTCAGCTTTCATCCATTAACGAACTTAAATCTTTCTTTTTGCATAACACGAATAAACATCGAGGTTGGTAACGATCAAACAAAAATTACGACCGCAAGAGCATTAAATCATGTCCTTTGTTCTTAAATCATATGGTTAATTTAACACATAGTTTTAAAACATATGATTCGATTTAATAAAAATGTGAATTACAGAAAGTCCGTCACGCAGGGGCTGCGTAAACTAAGCGGATTTCCCACGTGAAGTTTTAAAATAGAGAAATCTGCCTAATAACAACTGTAGTTGAAGTTCCGAGTTTGGTAAAGATCAAACAAAAATTTCGAGAGCGTTAACAAATATATATATATAATAAATACAGCCAATACCTTAACTGAAATATTTCACCAAAAATGGTTATAGATAGGAAAACCACTATTCGTTCTATGAAATCAGAATACGAATCTGTTAATGTTCTAGGTTTGAATGTCCATTTTACATGATTGATGTAATATAAAGTTTTTTTCAAAATTTATATTTAGTTCGTTAATTATCTAAATTGGCTAAATGCTAAATTATGTAAGTACAGCCCTTGTTAGGGTGTTCTTCGCTAAAAGTATGCTATGAAGAATATTTAATCAGTTTTTTAATTTTATTTATTTATTTATTTTTTTTTTTTTTTATTTTAATTTAAGTATGTATACGTTATCTTACAAAGGCTAATTGTAACTGTATTTCACAACAAGGGTTAAATTAAGGATTGAATTTGATTTGTCTCTTACCAAATAAATTTCACCCACTTGAGGAATAGGAGATTTTCATTAAGTGAAATCGGCTATTGAGGTTGGACTAGTGGCGCGAATTTCGAAACATTTCTTCAAATGCCCATTAATCCTACCTAAGAGATGACTAAATGAGGTCCGTTTAACATTTTTTTTATATATATATATATATATATATATATATATATGTCTGTTACCACTCTAGCGGTCGCAATTACTGTTTTATAGTTACCAAACTCGATATATAAACATTTTATGTAAAAAGAAAGATCAAGTTCGTTAACGGGTCAAATCTGACTTGGGGGGAGTGGAATTAGTGGGGTGGAAATTCGGAATTTTTAAATATCTTCGTTATTATAAGTCCGATCGAAAAAGTGTTTAGAAACAATATTGTTGAAAATTTAATTGCCTTTAAATGATGTAAATGATGATGTTATGTAAATATTTTCACTGTATTATCTTCATCGGTTAATTATTTTGATGAATATTAACCGAAATATTTGTATTTTGTAGTTTTTAGCCTTTGGTAAACACCCACTCCTACTCATGTCCTTTTAACAGCAACCTATCATGAACTACTTTATTCTAAACTTAAAAAGTCCGTCACGCAGGGGCTGCGTAAACTAAGCAGATTTCCCCCGTGAAGTTATACAATAGAGAAATCTGCACACTGGTAACACAATACCACCGTGATTAGATAATGAGAAATCTTTCAGTTAATTAAAATAAATTCCCAACTGAAACGGCTTCTGAATTGTAAGAATAATTTATATTTTAATAACTCAAATTTTAGTAGTCCAAGAACTAAAGAAGGGGGGGGGGCGGGGCGGAAGAACAGATCGTATTTGCATAAATCTCACAAAGTAAGGAAGTTAAGGTAAGGTTAGAAACGACTGGTTAGAAGAAGCTTCCGCCTGAGCCGAGAAATGACGAAGATGGCCGACGTAATCCGAACTATACCCGACCACAGACATCATAAAAATGGAAATATCTCGGTTAATATTCAAGATAGAGAATAAATGTATATAACAATATTTATAGTACATTTAATTTGCAATAAGATTGGTTCAATATAAGTTTTCGATCCGATGCATAATAACAAAGATATTTTGAATTTTCGAAAATCCCCCCTCTAAACCCCCCTCCCTCTGGTCCGATTTCAGCCATTATCGAACTTGATCTGTCTTTTTACATAAAACGGTTAAATATCGAGTTTCGTAACGATCAAACAAAAATTGCGACCGTTGGAGTGTTAATAGACAAATATATATAATTTTGAACGGACCTCATTTTCGTCATCTCCTCTGTAGGATCGATAGACATTTGAAGAAAATTTTCGAAAATCGCGTCATGAGTACGACCTCAATAGCTAAAACCAAGTATTGGTCTCATTGAACTTTTACTTTTTGAGATAAATGCAAATGTGTGGGAAAACTGCTTATTTAACACAAACCCCCGCGATGGACTTTTTTCCAAATAAATGTGTCTATTCACATGTGCTAATACTAGGAGATTAAGGAATCTTCGTGAAGACTGTTTCACGTAATAGGCTAAGGGAGAATGGCTGTAAAGCAGAATTCAGTTAAAGGCATCAGCAACAAGGTGGGTGTTAATTGAGTTACCCATTCCCTCTGGAGTAGGAGTTGTCTGGGGCACAAAGGGAGCCGCCACAACCCGGAGGTTTCCGGGAATGAAGGTACAGGTAGTTCCAGCGGGAACACAATGAGAATGTTCGTATCAGCCCAAACGAAACTAACACCCAACTAGTCTTGACGGGAACCGCAGTCAGTGTGTTCTCAGAGTTCACCCACAGGCTGAACAGTGTTTCAGCTCGGGTGGATCCGTTTTGTTCTCAGTTCTAAGTGAGTTTCGGCTGAGTAGCAGCTACGCTCATTCAGCTCTTCAGGAACAACTCTAGAATTGTATGAAAATCATAAATTTAATCGTTTATGAAGCCTTAGAATCGAAAAACGGAATAAATTGGGGAAAATAAACAAAATTTGAAAGGCCTTTTCTTCATTTTAACTAAGGGCTTCAACTTAGACCAGCCAGTGCGCGATACGTCGATGGTCTTAATACACTAGACAAAACTTAGAAGCGTAGGCTGGATCTCCACGTGGGCAAAAGAAATTTATTAAGTAACGAATTCACTAAAGAAAATCGAATCGAACACTCTAGTTAACCCGTCCCCCTTAGCCATTGCAGCTAGATAATAGGAATATATATATATATATATATATATATATATATATATATATATATATATATATATATATATAAAGATATATTCTCTTTTAGCTAAAAAATTAACGATTTTATCATCGATTATAGAATTCCTTATTATGTGAGGATCAATTCATTGAAAAGGAAAAAGAAGAATAAATTATTCTTAAGAAATACCCATGATTTTTCAGCAATAATGAAAGACCTCAAGTTACTATTTAGAACCATTTCTTGTTCTCATAACTTGAAATAAAATATAGATTTTTCGTCTGGTTTTTGTACCTTATTTGTCAATGTCGTTCTGGATTTGGAATAATGTTTGTGTGTAGAATGAGGTACCTATTTAGTTAAGACTGGTTTGTTTACTTCCACGTTCTCTTCTGGCACCTGATCATGTATATCCAAATACAATTGAATCAATGTTGAGTCAGACTCACTAAAATTCTCTAATAATTTGCATTCCAGCATCTGGACACAAATACAAATCAGAAGTGGGCACTATATGACTCCTTGTATTTAATAGAAGAGTTGTACTCCTATTAAATAAAGAAAATGATTAATGACATTTCATTTAAAATTGTTTCATTTGCAAGTGATAAACCATATCTCCGTTCGAAAAATGTCATAGAACATAATTTATACAACTTTTAGTAGAAGAAAGAAAAGCTTCTACACCATTTTTTTTTTTGTATCTCTAATACGTACGGAGAAATTTGTAATTTCTTATTTTTGTACTTCTCTAAGCCATTAATCGGTTTCGATCAAAAGGGAAGGTCACGACTGAATCCGAGAAACAAAATTGGTATAGGACCTTTTCTCTCATCGCTTGCAAATGAAATAATTTTAAATGAAGTGTAACCAATATTTTCTTTCTTTAATAGGAGTACATCACTTCCATGTTCCTCTATTGAATACAAGAAGTGTAAGGAAGTCATGTGATGCCCAAATCAGATTTATGCTGTTCTGAAATGCAAATACCCAAGTGTTTTATTAAGTCTTCTGACTCAACTCATTTATACAACTGTATTTGTATATACATTCTCAAGCGTCAGAAGAGAAACTGGAGATAAATCAAGCCAAATATAAAGTAAATAGGCACCTCATTCTATACGCAAACATTATTCCAAATACTGAACGACATTGGGAAATATGGTACAAAAGCAAGACGAAAAACCAATATTTTATATCAAGTTTAAGAACAAGAAATGGTTTGCAACTATCATGGATGGTACTACTAAATGCCGGCCTGAGGTCGTTCAATATTCCTGAAAATCATGGGAATTGATTAAAAATAATCTATTCTCTTTTTCCTTTTCAATAAATGGATCCTCAAATAATATGAAATTCTATAATCGATGAGCAAATCGTACATTTTTTTTTGCTAGGAGCGAAATCCTTTTTTGACAACCAAAGTCAATGATGATCGGTCAAGTCCAGCCTCTGGAAAGTCAAGCCGGTCCCTCGACACTTGATACTGGAGTGGTATAATCCAGGCTGAGTGGTGTGTATAAAATGGTTATCAGGCACGAAGTGGAGAGGGTTTGAGAACGTTGAAGAGGGATGTTGTGTCAACATTGCTCTTGTGGGGCCAATCAAATACGAGCAGGCTTTGCACGAGTTTTAGGGAGTTTTTTTTTTCTCCTTCTCTTCGTTTGCGTATGGTTCTCATCTGATATGCATACACACAAGCAAAAAAGATGGGAATATTTCAGTGAATTTCGGTGCTCTTAGGCCTGGAACCAAGATGATTTTCATTTTTAAACCCCTAGATAGACAAGATAGAGATTAATATATATATATATATATATATATATATATATATATATATATATATGTGTGTGTGTGTGTGTGTGTGAGACAGTACTTAATGCCCATTATCCGATTATCGAAACTCTGAATATAAACACTTTTTAAAAAATATGTATACCTATGGTCTTTGGCCAGCTATACAGTTAAGGCAAGATGGATGGAGGAGACACAAAATTTAGATTTTTATCCTATCCTATACAGGCAATATGATGAGGACTTTTTTGCGTTTGATTAAAATCCTTTACAAATTATGTCTTATGACAATTTGACAATCATTCGATATAGTCGTTAGAACGGAGAATTCAGAAGAATTTCACTACTTCTTCAATAACTTTGAATATATAAATCTAAAATTGTTGGTGTTACATTATTTTTTTTTCTAAATGCTAAGTAATCAAAGTGTTAACTACACTACAATAGGAGACTAACAACGTTACAAGCTTAGCTGTCATGCTTATGTCATCTTTGACATATGTGTGACCTTAAATATTTGTTTATTTATCAATGTCTACACTTTACTAATATGGCTATCTGCAGGTTATCACCCTTTTGTAGCCAGGATGGGATTCAGCATTTTGTTTAATGAGTCTATCTCTAAATAAATTCCTTTTGCCCAAGTGAGATTCGAGCTCAAGGTTTACTATGTTAGATTAATGCCATCGCTTTTATTTATTTATTGTGGAGCATTCTGTGCGAGGCGATTTTGCACATAAAAAAAATAAATAAAAACGAAACATTAATTAAATTCAAAAACCAAAGAAAAGTATCTTGTAAAATAAACTAGATAACCGCTTTTAGTATTAATCCAAGCAGCAACAACAAGGCGCTCGTCTATCCCTCACCGATTTTTTAAAATAATTTTTTGAAAACAATTTTCAGTAAGTTAGGAAAAAACCTATTATTTTTGAGGAAATAATTTGTTGGAGGAAAATCGGGTGACCCTATTTGCCCTACCCCTCCTTGGGACATGTAACGCCACGACTGTCCCTAGGCAGACTTTTCAGCTTCCAGACAGCTGTTTGCATTCTTTGTGATTATCTGACTGTTGTAATGGATGAAATAATTTTATGTGAAGTTGATGGAACAAGGAAAGTCGTAAAGCCCCTTGGGAAGTGTATGGCTCGACATCCCGCCCCTTTGGGTTACACTGAATGAAAAATACCTCGG